>JAHKKF010532641.1:43510-58703 GCA_019740295.1 Labeo calbasu
GTGTGTGTGTGTGTGTGTGTGTGACAGCGGCATGAAGGACAGCAAGGACTCCTATATCATAGCAGTACAGCAGAGTCTCCTGTGCTGCAGCTCTGGCATGAGCACTTTGCTGCTGTATTAGGTATTAAGGTTTGCTATGCAGTTCTTTATTGTGAATCGGGGATATTGGGTATTGATTATTGATTGCAGAAGGGTGTTGGGGATTTATGCTGGTAATAATGGATAATTGGGTATTGATGGGAGAGGGGCAGAACCACAAAATCAGTAGTATTGACAGCAGCCTGTGTGACAGCAGGATTAATGAAGGGAAGGGCAACAGCAGGGGTGGGCAATGTAAGCAAAAATTTTACAATTTCACAAACAGTTCATAAATGTATAAATCACAGCAGCTAGCTAGCTAAATAAACTAACTACCTAACGAAATAACTAACTAATTAATAAGCAAATAAATAGTTTGCATTCAGTTTAATACTTTTTAACTACCTTTTTTTGTTTGTTTTTAATTGTCATGTAGCCCACATTATAATTAAAATATTTAAAATTAGTATTTAGTAAATTTAATATTAAACTTTTAATTTTAAACTTTTTAATGTTTTAATTGACATATAATTAAATAAAAATTAGAGAGAGAGAGAGAGAAAGAGATGTAAAAATAAATGTTTTAAATAAAAATAAATGTTTAATTGACATATAATTAAATTATAGAGAGAGAGAGAGAGAGAGAGAGAGAGATGTAAAAATGTTTTAAATAAAAATAAATATTTTAATTGACATTTTATTTTTATTTAAATACATTTAAATTAAAATAATATTTTAAAATTTGAATACTTGTGTGTATGTGCAAAAACTCCATTTTTTATATATATTTTTAAACGAATTGAATACTTTTAACTACTTTGTTTGAATTCTTTGTTTATTTTAATTGATCATGTATAGCTTGCAAAATAATGTCATTATTCAATCATGTATAATGGCTGATCAATTTTTTCTGCTTTACAGCTACTTTTATTTTTATTTAAATGCATTTAAATAAATAATAAAAAAAATGACATTTAAATACTTGAGTTTATTTGCAAAAACAGATTTTTGTTTTCCAAAAAGCATGTTTTTTATTGTTACCATGTTTTTTCTGTGTTTCATTGTGTTTTGACTGAGATTAATTGTAATGCACAATGAAAACAAATCACAAATGAACTCTTCACTTTTTAAGTACTTTGTTTACATACTTTATCTTATTATTTATTTATTTATTTTTTATTTTTTTAATCCATCATTTAGCTTACATTATAATTAAACTTTCATCTGAAACATTTCCACTGGTTTACAGTCATACAACGAAAACACAGTGTTTGTTATTTTGGAGCTCTTCTGTCTTTTTATTAGCCGGAAACAGGAGTTTAGATCAAGACATCACACACAGGTCAGACTTCAAACTGTCTCCTCAGGTTAACCTTTAAGAGAAGATGAAAACAACAGTTTGACTTTTTGACATTAGGGTTGAGGGTTTCCTGTGAGACAAACTGCTGTTTGAAACTGCTTCCTCAAATTCAGCAGTTGTAGAATCCACATTTACATGCTGTTAATAACACTCAGGAAACCAGTACAGCACGATATTACCTGATCATCCTGTATATAACACTTCTTCTCCCGTCTGAAAAGGACTCCCAGGCTTAGTGTGGCTGCTTGTTTGTATCATTCACCCCTTGAGATGTTCACCGCCTCTCATCTGCCATATTGACCCAGACTGGCTGGTAGTACAGCACATATTTCCTGCGAGAGCTTTGATGTTTCCTCTCTCTGAACAGTAAGCTGCGCTCACAAACAGCGCCGACTCGGCCTGCATGAGGGCGTCTGGAGACTGACGAGGTTGTCGTGATGATAATGAAAGCGGGCCGCACTGAACAGAAGATAATCTAGATGAGCCAGACGGAGCTCCTCCGAGAGAAAGAGAGCGGGAGAGAACGTCAGCGAGGTAGAGAGAGAGAACGGGGGGAAAAAGGAAAAGAGAGCTATGAAATCTCTGCAGTCTGTTTGTAATTTACAGGAGGGCAAAGAGAGAGCCAATTAACCCTGCTTCCTAACCATGTCACAGGCCCCCAGAGTACCAAACCAGAGGAAATGGTCCTCTACGCCGAGGAAAAATAACCTCCTTTGAGTTTCACAAATGAGTGACTATTTAAAACTGACAGGGAAGAGTCATTGTGGACAAATGCGCTTTGGTTGTGTTTGATTTCAGATTGATAACACATCCGCTTCATGCGGTTATTGCAGAAGAGAAAATGAAAATTATTGAGGTTTTATGGTTCACGTCACTGACTGACTCAAAGCATCAATGGACTTGATGATTAAACTTGATGATTATTGCATGTGAGACACATTGATCAGAATTTCTAACTGAAATAGAAACTCATACTGTAAGTGACTGATTTGGAACAGGCCTAATCATATATGATTCTAGGTTGGCGATAGCATGTTGCAAGTTCAGTCTATAACTTAAAGACACAGTATTTACAGTGCACAGCATAAATGAGTACACCCCCTCTAAAACCTTACAAACTGAGCAATTACGCTTTATTTGGAAGACATGTTAGGGTTCTTTGGAGATATAATGTTCCAACAAGCCTGCTTGATCATTTACCAAAGATTAATATTAAAATTATTCAGCAAAATAAGATTTTTTTATCAAAGTGATAAAATGTTGTGTTGCAAAAATGAGTACACCCTTCTGAAAGTTACTAAATAAAACTAAAAAAGAAAATTTTAGTGCAGGTTTAAGGCAATTTCTGATTAATAGGTAAGTATATTGAATCAAAACTTTTAAAGACAAGTCATTTCCTGACAGTTAAAAGTATTTTATGGCCTACTGAATCATACTCAGACTTCATGCTGTAAACAGTGGAACCACTTGGGAAAGAATTGTCAGGTGACTTATTTCTTGGCATAAAAGAGGACAATGGTACGAGAGGAATACCAAATTATTGTTTTAAGTATGAAAATATAGCAGAAGTAACACCGACATTCAAAAAGAATGGACTTGTGACAAGGCTCCTGGAATAATCAGGTCTTCACTTTAAGTTTTCATTTAGTGATGAGTGAATTTTTTCTAGAAAAAGAGCCGGAGAAATACCATGCAAGTGTCTCAGAACCGGTAAAAGCTATGAAAAGAGTGACACTTTATCTCACACAGTACGACACAGCCTGCAAGTGACATGCATGGTTGTTGTCACCACTAAAATTGTGGCCAAAGCACAATAAACTCATTTAACCTCTCCCAAGGCCTATATTTACAAAATATAGACTTCTGGGAATCCATACTCTGGTCTCAAGAGACCAAGTCAGTTATTTTGGATCCAAAAGCATCCAAAATGTTCTGTTGTTGCTAGAGGAGGAGTATAGTGAGAAGTACCTGGTTCCCACAGCTTTTATATAGGGATGTATGAGTGCTGAAGGTATGAGGGAGTTGTGCTTTATCAATGCTGTCTTGAATTCACACACCTCTGTGTGATGTAATACAAAAACTTGAAACAGAAGATGCTTCCCTCTCCTCGTTCCCTATATTGTTGGGCATTTTTTCAACATGACAATGAAGATACTCATTCTCTCAAGGTGAAAATCATTCAGTGGACATGTATTTCACTCAATCTTAATACTCTTGAGCAGCTGTGGGGGATTCTGTAGAGACAAGCTTAGCAAAACACTGGATTAAAGACCAGGGCATTTAAGGAGGTCCAAGAGTTAAACAGGACAGATGTGAAGATTTGTCACGAATTTGTACACACAGTGCCAAGAAGGGTCAGCGCAGTATACTTACAGTTCTGGAGGACATACTAAGTACTAGAATATTATAAATTTGCTGAATTAAATCTAGGGTGTACTCATTTCTGCAATCCTTCATTTAAACAAAATTGGCTAATTTACTTATTTTACAGAAAATATTAGGATATATATGTTTAATACATTTTTTTTTTGCCATCTTTCCATGAATTATATTAGTGATCATTAAGAAAGTACATCTTTTATATTTATTCAGATGGGGTACTTAGTTATGCTGAGTGTGCACACAAAATGACACCTCTCATGAAACCGCAGTGACACGGCACAACCAGGTCTGCGTAATAAAACTAGCCCAATGGTAAATCAAAAATAGCCCAAAAGTAGTCCAGTGACCATGCAGATTACATTCATACTACACTATAGAACCAAAGACTCTTTTTGCACTTATGAAGCAATTACTTATTCAAAAAAGTACCTATGCAAAAGAGTATGTGATTTCGGACATAGCCTAAGTTTGGTGAAGAGGTACGAAATTCAGAGAAAAGGACAGCAGCAACAAATGCACTTCTACCAAAGCCAATAGAAAGCAAACCTGCAACCTTTAGCCAAAAAAGTGCAACGGCTAAAGCTAATGCTTCCAGCTTGGGAAAGGAGACCAGAGGTTGTTTTCTTTAAATTAATGTCAGTGGAGGAGAGGCTTCACTACGCTCGCTAAACAGCTTTTTTAGAGGAAACAGCTCAGCATTTAATGAATCGACAGCCTATCAGCTAATCTTCAACATGTTTTAAACAATACTTTTGGATTTAACTATTTTTAGAGTTTACACCGAAAAAAATGCCGTTTTATAAGAGAAGGCACTGACTTTTTTTTGTGACAGGTGGGATTTAGCTTATGGTACTTCCTATTCATTCCTATGGTACGACTGAGTGTCACACATCTGAAATTCAGTTGAAATTCAGTCACGTCAATGCTGTAATGTGATTGGTTAAGGTACATATGATCCAAGTTTACCGTTACGCTTTCTCCAATGGTAAGTAATACAGACCCTCTTATCTCCCAATAGTAATTCAATCTTTGTTACTATCCCATGAGACTGCAGTGATGCGGCACAACCAGGGTTGCCAGGTCTGCATAACAAAACTAGCCCAAAGACCAAAAGTAGGCCAAAAAGTAGTCCAGGGACCATATCCCAAATATCAAAACTCGAAATATGTAATTCCCATATCTAACCTACATTTTTCACAGTCACTGTTGAAAAACAATATATCGTAGTGATAAACAAAGCTCAAAAGCTTCTTACAAGTGACCCTCCTTCACAAAACTTAACATTTACTGCAGTTTTATCATTGGTAGAATATAAAATATTTCAGTATAAGCATTTCAGTCAGATATACTTTATGCAATATGTCAAACCACAAACCCGTGGCGACAGTTAAAAACTATCCGATTCTGCAGGAAAACCATGGACTTGGCAACCCTGGGCGCAACTGATGCTGGTAGGTCACATGACAATGACAGCATGGCGAATGTAAGTCCAGATTACATTCATATTACACTCATTCATACTATGTAGAACCAAAGACTCATTTTGTGGTCATGATGTATTTATCTATTCAAAAAAGTACCTACTCAAGAGAGTATGCGATTTCGGACATCACCAAAGTTTGTTTTACGGCGGCAACAAATGCACTTGTTTCAGCGATTCTGTAGAATTACAACAGTCGTGTAGTGAATTCCACTCAATTCTAGGGGGCTATAAAAAGTCACAAAAATTCACAAACCTAGTTGCTTTAAAGTTGACATATCATGAAAATCTGACTTTTTCCATGTTAAAGTGCTATAACCGAGTCCCCAGTTAATCTACCAACCCAGAAAATGTGAAAAAGGACACCCCAGTAGGTTTGTTTTGGTACGCCTTTCTCTGCAAGCATGTCTAAATGCATCAAATTTTCATAGAAAAGGGATCTTATTATAATATTACTGGCCCAAAATCTAGACGCTACCATCCACTGCGCTGGTATTTTGTTTTCACAAGCAACAATGGTGTAGCAGTTCTAACGCCATGCCGAAACTTCAAGCAAACATGCTAACTGTTCTGTCTTTGGCTGCACAAACGAGCACCAAACACTATTTAGAGTCGCAGCCTCAGAGGAGACGAGAGAACAGTGGATTTGTTGATTTATTTACTATATATTATGTTGTTGCCACACAGATTTTATATAAAAATGTAATTTCTTTCCCTTTTGTTTACCTTCACAGACATAACCAGCTGTTTTTTAACATAAACATAAACTTGTGTGTATTTGACAGTTTAAGAGCAATAAGATATGAAAGAGAACTTGATTTAGTACTCACATGCCGTGTGACAGCCGCTTTCTGTGTGTGTGTTTTGGATGTGTGCGTTTAGGAAACTGCATCAGGAGTTTAAACTAATATGGTTCAAAATGCATGATTTCACCGCGATAGACATGATAATAAAAACCAAACAGATGTTTTTAGCAGAGTATCTGAGTTACGAGCTGTAAAGGCGCAGCTCTATTCTAGAAAAGGGGGCGGGGAGCAGCAGCTCATTTGCATTTAAAGAGACATGCACGAAAACAGCGTGTTTCTGCTTCCACTCGAAATAGGCATTTTCAAAATGATATAATAAATGATCTGTGGGGTATTTTGATCTTTACCACAACTAAGACACATTCTAGGGACACTTGGGACTTCTTGTAAAAAGGAGCATAAAAGTCTTATTATATACATTTATGATAAGTTTCTATATGGTAGCTTTAGTTAATATACCTTTACAGGATTTGTCTAATAGCTGTATTTACACTAACGTTCAAATGTCTTCAGTGTCACATGATCCTTCAGAAATCATTCAAATAAGCTAATTTGGTGCTTAAGAAACATTTCTTATTATTGTCATTGTTGAAAACAGCTGTGCTGCTTCATATTTATTGGAAACTGTGATACATTTTTTCTACAGTAGGCAATGGAAGTCAATAACTACCATTTTGGTTACCAAAACTCTTTAAAATATCATCTTTTGTGTTCAACAAAGAAACTCTTACAGGTTCAAAACAACATTAAGGTGAGAAATGATGACAGGATTTTCATTTTTAGGTGAACTATCCTTTCAAGAGAAAGATGAGTAAAGAGAGCAGTGTGAGGGATAAAGCATGAGAAAGAACAAGGCATATTTGAGATTGTATAGTGCTGTTAATGTTTAATGCTCAGTCAGTCCAGTGGCACACAGGCCCACTGCTGCGTGTTTCTCACATCCTCCAGCAACAAGCATCCTCATTACCATGCCTGAAATTACCCTTTGACCCCTGCTCCAGATGGCTTGTGTTTTCATTCTTCAGCAAAAAGTGGAGAGTGTTTTGACACCATCAGGCTTCAGGCACGGGAACAAACCCTGACAACGGCAAGCTAGACCCAGCTTCAAGACATACTGTGCGCTTCTATCGCCTAAGCGTGTGCATATCGTAACCGTTCATTAAGAAAACATCTGCATTTGTTTATTTGTAGGCAGCATGTATCATGCACAATGGGGAAAATATTCATAAATAATGACCTTGAGCTTTAGAAAGGTACTATATAAATAAAACATTATTTTTAGTGCTTGCAAGGTTAACATCAAAATTATTATTGTGCAAACAAACTCCTAACCCTAACCCAAACTTGTCCTGTAATTTTTGTGCTATAAGAACCTCAAATCATTTGACTTCTTCGAATCATAAAGAAGAGATGTGCTGTTCTATACTCTTTTTTTTAAGCTTCACTTGGTAATTAATATTTATTTTATGTCACAGAGCGCAGAGAACCGCTTCAACGAGCCACAGCGTGGCGGGTATAAACATAAGCATTGAGTACAGTGGCCACTTCAGAGCTGTAACGCTCCACAGACGTGTGCAGTACAGGGGGCAAAACACAGTCCAAACACAGTCCAAAACACGTCCAATAATATGCATCCATCCATATTAAAAAGTGCCTCTGGCTCTGGGGGGTTAATAAAGGCCGCCTGTAGCGAATCAATGCGTTGTAAGAAAAATATCCATACATAAAATGTAAGAATCACTTTATTCTAGCTTGTGCTAACAGTTGTACACGGAACTTGCTTCTTTGACAACGGGCTTGGCAGTACTGAAACACTGTCTAAGCTGTTCACCAATCGCAACGCAGTGGGACAGCTAACCAATCACAACACACTTCATTAAACCCGGAACTAATCAAGTCTTATGTGGCAGGCTGGGAGAAATGTATTGTAACAATGTAAATTATGTTTTTAAAAATGCGTTTTTTGAACCACCAAGCATTAAAAGGATGTTCTAGTACACCCCCAAAACAAAATCAAGACTTTGTAAAGGAGCATAATAGGACCCCTTTAAATATGGATATTTTTTCTTACAAAACTGCATCGATTCACTACAGGTGGCCTTTATTGACCCCAGAGTTGTGTGAGGCCCTTTTTATTTTTGTTTTTAATATGACTTAATTTGTATTTAACATGACAACAATTGAATAAAAACATTGAAAATTACTAACTATAATGCTTACAATTCCTTAGTTATTCAAAAAGCAGCTACAAAAAAAAAACAAGCAAAGAACATTAACATTATCAAAGAACATGATCACTGAATAGCCTAGCCTAGTCGATCTTTTGAAGATCTTTTTTATGCCCAAACATACACACCACATACTGACTAAAAGCGAAAAAGCATAAGCATACATTAAAATAATATGGTAAAGCCAGATGTTGCGTTACACTTTAACATTGTCCATCATTTTGATGGACAGGGTCGTAAAATTCCATCATAATCTATTATTACCCGTCATTTTAATTTTCATATTTTAATTATAATAACACATTTATTTGCTTTTATTCTTATTCACATTTTAATTTTTAATCATGAACCTACAGGATGACAGCGCAGTGTTTCAAAACAACAAAATACACTAGGGTTGGGTAAAAAGAATAAAGAAATAAAGAAATTTCTCACTTTTAATAGATTCTCATTTTAATGAACCAATATCAATTCTTAAATCCCAATTGATGTTTGGTCTATGCTGTTTTCAGTTGATGAATGAACAGTAGGCTACATAATGTGCCTCCCATCCAAAAAAAATCGCAATAGGCTAGGCTTTGTGCTTTGTTACTTTTTATATTTTAAATTCTGTTCTTTCCATTAGGAAATTACAGCAATAAATACCGTTTTGGCGCTCTTTAATGTGGTACTGGCCTGTGTGTGTATTCAAGCGCATAGCAACAGATTTGTGACAGTTTCATTTTTATTCTGGATCCTGAGCTCTGCTGCCACACTGGAGCGCACTCACCACCAACTGGACAGGAATGGGAATTACAGATACAATTTACAATAGATCACCCTTAGTGTAACCTGTCAAAGTTTTCAGATTTTTCCATCACTGATAAAAAATTCAGAACAATTTTTGGTTAACGCGACCTTTGGGTAAAACACACCAATTTGCAATATCAAGCAGCAAAGCAAACTATTTTGTAAAACAAAAAATAGCTGGACACGCAGGGTTGCCAGGTTTTCACAACAAAACCAGCCCAACTGCTACTCAAAACTAGCCCAATCACATTTCAAGGGGGGTCCGCGTTCCACAAGGTAACATTTTTTGCAAAAAAATTCACATTCCAGGGGATAACTACACGTTATTAGAGTCGCTTCAAACCGTGGACCTGGCAACACTGACGCGGATGAGACCGAAATTCCGACAAATAGAATTTACAAATAGCCACACCAACCCTTACAGAAAAAATAAATACACACTTCTCTTATGCTGATCAAGGCTGCATTTACTTGATCAGAACTACAGTAAAACAGTAATATTGTGAAATACTATTATAATTCAATATAGCTGTTTTCTATTTGAATATATTTTAAACTGTAATTTATTCCTGTGATCAAAGCTGAATTTTCATCATCATTACTCCAGTCTTCAGTCTCACATGATCCTTCAGAAATCATTCTAATATGCTGATTCAGCGCTCAAGAAACACTTTTCACTATTATCAAAGTCACAACATGTTTTATTACGGATATGTCACCAAGCAGGAATCCACACACTTAACTTAGCCATCCAATAATATAAAACTTGACCCAACAAATACAACCAATGTTTCATTTGTTCTTCGGTGCTTCTACGTGTTGAGACAGAAGTGAAGTGCTCTTTACGAGGAAGAGGACAGTGGTTGTGCCAAAATCAAGGAGGTCCCCTTCAAGAGTCTTCTCACGCTATCACTGCTTCTGTTTCATCCTCAATCGGGACAGCCCGTGAGCACCGCACTGAAGAAGAACTGAAGTCAGTGGAGCATCAGCAGAAATGTGGTCCTAATCACAGCGGCCTGTGTAAGAGTAGAGCTGTGCTTTCTGAAGACGCTGAGATCATCCGTATGCTTTAAACACACTTTCAAGGTTTTAATCAGGCTTTAAAGCTTGATTTTGGGCCTTTCTCAAGTCGTAATTTTCCCTTCCTCTCTTTCGATCGCAATCGTCCTCTCTCACTAACCCCTTTTTTTGCTTTTTGTTTGCGCTGACGTTCAGGAATGTGTGCGCGTGTTTGTGTGTGTGTGAGAGAGGGGATATTTACTTTTGAAAAACGGAGAAGAACAGCGTCTGCTCTCCAGGAACCTTCTGACAGGAATTTCTCACAGATGAGCTCTCATTCTTCTTCTCTGGATATTCAGGGCAGCTGGCAAAACAGCGTGTCATCTATCAACTCAGAAACAGATATGAGCGCGCATCAACGCAAACAATAAAACACAACTCACTGTGACTCTTCAACAAATTCAAACTGAAGTCTTCTGACGTGATCAGTTATCGAAATATGATTTATTACATGCAAACTGTGGTCTGCGTACTGTAATCTTGGCTGTTTTTGCCCTAGAAACCGGCACGTGAGTAACTAAATATTGTTGAGCAATCTAATTGTTTTGGAGGAAAGTGAATACTAAACATCGCTCATGGCGCTTGTCCCGTTCCTGTCAATGATTGTTTTGGTCTGTATTAGCGTCAGAGAAACCCACCCTGAGAATAATGTTGCTCTGCGATGCTCCTTCATAAATCAGGAGACATCATGGAGTTTCTCTGACGTTTAAGCTTAGTTTTAAATGTTGGAAAGTTCTTAGTAGAAATGAAAAAAACACAAATGAGACAGTTGATGACATACAGTGAGAACAGGCCTACAAAGCTATAAAAATGCATTTGAATTGCACAGCGCAGGTCATATTGACTTAAATATGACTTATGAATTTTATGGGGTTTTTTTTGTTTGTTTCTTTATTGTCTTTACAGATCAAATCAAATAATTTGCAATGTTTGGATTCTTCTGAAACTCCATAAAACGTGTGAGACTACTGGGGTCTTTTTTTCTGATCAAAAAGGACTTTACAACTCACAGTTTGCTTCTTATTTATTTCATTGTTGTCTAGGAGAAACAATATATAGGCTTATAAATGTATTAGTCAGAAGTTTGGAAGATTTAAGTATCTTATGTTGACGGCATTTATTTGATGTAGTAAAAGTAAATCAGTAAGATTGTGAAATATTTTTACTATTTAAAATAACTGCTTTCTATTGTAATATATTTTAAAATGTAATTTATTCCTGTGATCAAAGCAAAATTTTCAGCATCATTAATCCAGTCTTCAGTGTCACATGATCCTTCACAAATCATTCTAATATTCTGATTTGCTTTTCAACATTTTATTATCAATATTATTATCAATATTTAAAACAGTTGAGTACATTTTTTCAAGATTCCTTGATAAATAGAAAGATCCAAAGATCAGCATTTATTGTAACATTAAACACTATACCCTTCAAAACTTGGAGTCAGTATAATTTTTTTCTATAAAAAATCATAGAATACTTTTATTAAGCACGAATGCTGTAATGATGATAAAAACAATAATGTTATAAAAAAATTCTATTTCATATAAATGCTGCTTTTCTGAACTTTCTATTCATTCAAGAAACCTGAAAAAAATTCTACTCAGCTGTTTTCAACATAATTATGCTGAAAATTCAGCTTTGAAATCACAGGAATAAATTACATTTTTAAAATATATTCAAATAGAAGCAGTTATTTTAAATAGTAAAAATGTTTAAATATTTTACTGTTTTTGCAGACTTGTTGAGCAGAAGAGACTTCTTTAAAAAAACATTAAAAATCTTACTGTTCAAAATCTTTTGACTGGTAGTGTATATATATGTTACAGTAATTTCTATTTTAAATAAATGCTGTTCTTTTTAAATTTCTATTATTCAGAAAATGCTGGGGAACAAAAATCCCAATAATAGCAGCAAATCAGCACATTAGAATGATTTCTGAATGATCATGTGACACTGAAAACTGCAGTAATGATGCTGAGAATTCAGCTTTGCATCACAGGTATAAATTACATTTTAATATACATTTAAATAGGAAACATATGTTTTAAACTGTAGTAATATTTCACAATACTACTTGTGCAAGTTTTACTGTAGTTTAGATCAAATAAATGCAGCCTGAGTGGGCAGAAGAGACTTTAAAAAAAAAAAAACAACAACAACATTAAAACGTCTTAATGATTTCAAATTTTTGATTGGTGTGTATATAATATACATACTTACACACACGCATACACACATGCATTGGCAACTAAACCAACTTAGCAATATGACAAGATGCCACAATTTCAGATTAGTAAAAGAACAGACTCAGAGCTACTTATTTCCAAAAGCAAAGGGTGTTTTGTGTTGTTTTACCTGGATAAGAACTGTATAATACTCTGAATATGTATTCTTATGTAGACTGTTTTCAAAGGTCTCTAAAAATATGTCAGAAAGCCACATCTGATGGTTTTCTATGGGGCTCTTTGTCTCAGATGCGCTTTATCTTATGGGATCTGTCTCCCCCTAGTGGTGCCAGTGTGAAATTCTAACGTTTCTAAATCAATCCTATAGGGAAAGAACGTGAATATTTAAATACTTGATTAAAACAGTGCTTCAATTTTATGTTCAATCTGGGTGAAAAAATAACTAGCCTACCTTAAAATGACACTAGTTCGTCTGTACGTGCGAGATGTAAACTCAGCCCTTATTTTAAACATTATCTGCTGACAGTCCAGTAATGTAATTGCACATTTACATGGATTTGTAGACCCTAAAGTCTATTATAGAGACCCAGCCTTCAAAACAAACTCCTGAACGCTGATATCCCTAATGACAGGCTTCCTGTCGCTGTTTACAAAGTCCGGCAAATGCCTATTAGTGGCTGCACACAGGCATGACTGCAGGGGCTGAAACCCCTTAACCTTGTTTAATCACTCACTGAGACCAATCACAACACAAATGGCCTGCAGATCCCAGATCAGCCCTGCTCTCATAATCATTACTCACTGACAAACGTGACTGATCCTGGGACAGTTCAAAAGACGGCACATCAGCAATGGCAATCAGAGCATTTTACTCTGAACTCTGTCTTGCGTCTTGGGTTACACATAAAAGTGCATGCGGGCCTCTAGTTTGGTCAGGGTTTTAACACAGCCCTCTGGGGTTATGAGGGGCCCTGCAGCAGAAAGCAGAGGCCAGAAAAATACATTACACAAGTATGCAGGTACAGATGCAAAGCATTCTTTGCATTGGTTCTGTTAAATATACTATATATACGTTTTTGTGTGAATGTTGCAAACCTCAGTACTCAAGGGGGCGACAGAGCTACTTTTTAATGTATGTGCTCTTAAGAAAATAGAGCAAATTGTTAGCATTTCCTCACCCTCATGTCATTGCAAATGGCTTGGAATATGGTGTTCAAGTCATGGACTATAGTGCTATTATGGTGCATTTTGTGCAGCCTACTTTAAAGGGATAGTTTACCCAAAAATGAAAATTGTATCATTAATTACTCACTCTCATGTTGTTCCAAACCTGTCAGACCTTTGTTCATCTTCAGAGCACAAATTAATCCAAGAGCTTTTTGCATAGACAGCAATGCAACTGACACATTGAAGGCCCAGAAATGTAGTTAGGACATTGTTAAAATAGTCCATGTCACGTCAGTGGTTCAACCGTAATGTTATGAAGCTACAAGAAAAACTTTATTGAACAACTTCTTCTCTTCCGTATCAGTTTTCGACGCGGGTTCCCAGGAGTACCATGACACATGGATGCAATCAATGTCAACAATTCATCTGTTCATATGCCCATATATTTCCCTGGTTCTCAAAAGAAACAAAAAAAATATTTTCTAAACTACAACAAATATAATTATTTAATTATCATTTCCCCCAATAGCAAAATAAAAAATCTATAATAGCTTTTCTTTAACTTTCTTTTGTTTTGTTTTTTTCAGTGTTTGTCCGGGACAGTTCTTCAGTAAAATCCTTCAGGTCCCACAAATTCTTTGGTTTTTCAGCATTGTTCTATATTTGAACCCTTTCCAACAAAGACTGTGTGATTTTGAGATCCATCTTTTCACACTAAGGGCAACTGAGGAACTCATATGCAACTATTACAGAAGGTTTAAATGCTCACTGATGCTCCAGAAAGAAACACACTGCATTAAGAGCGGGGGGATGTAAACATTTTGAATTTGAAGATCAGGGTAAATGTAACTCTTTTTCTATTCTGGAAAACATGTATGTATCTTCTGTAGCTTCTGAATGATAGGACTAAATAATAATAATAAAAAAAGGACATTTAGGCAAAATGTAAAAAAAATTAAAACATCGAATCTTAAAAGGGTCTTAAAAGGGTCATCGGATGCTAAGTTCACTTTTACATGCTGTTTGAACATTAATGTGTGTTGGTAGTGTATGTGCAAATCTACTTTATAATGATAAAAATCCATGCAGTGGTTTTTTATTAATCTGTAAAAATAATATCCCCTTTTTTCAAATCGAGCCATTCTCAGATGCCTGTCGGTGTGGCATCACACCAACAGAGGCCACTCCGGCGATAGTTGATTGAAATGAGTGTTTTACCTCAGACCAGCTGTAACAGTCCAGTGTCCATGTTTTGATGCCAGAGCAGGGATGTAAGTTAGACAAGAATTGAGCGATTGATGTTTTGTGTTGCTTGATGTAATAATGAACATAGTGGTCGTCATTTACTCCCGACATCTGAGCTGCTGAAGATGCAGTGGATTACGTTTGTTTGTGAAGGGAATGCGCCTCCCGATCTACATATATCCGTCTATGTTCGCGCAAATCTTTCGTGATCCAGCTTCACTTACAGCAGAAGTGAGTATAAGGGGTTTTTATGAATCTTTGCAATCGCCTTTCCTAATAATGTGCTAGTTAGCAAGTTTAGCGGCTAAAGGCTAAATGCGGCTAAAGTAAACAGGCTCGTCAATCCACAGAGAGAAGAGAGGGGCGGGGTGAGCAGAGCTCATTTGCATTTAAAGCAGCCTCGACCA
>JAHKKF010532642.1:0-37678 GCA_019740295.1 Labeo calbasu
CTGCACAGTCACCAGATCTGAATATTATTGAGCCACTTTGGGGTGTTTTGGAGGAGTGAGTCAGAAAACGTTTTCCTACACCAGCATCATGTAGTGACTTTCTGCAAGAGGTTTGGCTCAAAATCCCTCTGGCTACAGTGCAGGACTTGTATTTTTCATTCCCAAGACGAAATGATGCTGTATTTGCTGCAAAAGTAAGCCCAACACCATACTAATTGTGGTCTAAAACCAGGTGTTTCAGTTTCATTGTCCAACCCCTGTATATATATATCAGAGGTTGCGTTAGACTTTAACATTGTCCGTCATTACCCGTCAAATTAATTTTCATATTTTAATTATTATAATGACTCATTTATTTAATTTTTAATCACGAACCAACTGGACGATATGTTCTGGATCCAGTGCTCTGCTGCAACACTGGAGCGCACTCGCCACCAACTGGACAGGGGTGGGAATTACAGCTACAAATTAAACCGGGCTCACACTACAGGATTTTTAGCCCGATTATCAGAGCAAAAATCTCGATCGGTCCCGATGTTCCGCACAGATTATCTGGTAATGTGAGACGTTTACATATCGAATCTTGCACCTCCCGATCTGATCTCACACAAATCCGCCCCAATCACATCAAACAAGTTTGATATTCAGAATTTTAAATCGGGATGATCAAGACTATGATTATGTCAGTACTTCCACAACAGCCAATGCCTGACCGCAAAACAGCTGCTGTACGGTCCACTGGATAGTGGAGACGGAGGAAACTGCTTCTTATGTTTTTGTAGTAACACTAATATGTTGAAAACATACCACAACCGCAACCAGCTTTACAATAGATCACCCTCAGTGTAATCCGTCAAGTGAGGACTGCCTTAAGAAAAAAAATCCGTCAATGACAGACAATTTTTGGTTAACGCCACCCCTGATATATGGGGTGTAACGGTACGTGTATTCGTACCGAACGGTTCACCGGGTAAGTTCCAAATAAAAGTGATCATCCCTATGCCCTATTTCCTTCGAAAGGCAGAGCCCCTGGAGTGGACACTTTGGAGTGAGCAGGGCATGTGCGTGCCATTTGGAATGGCAAAATTGTTGTTATTTGGAATCCACTTGGCAAAGGAAGCAACGTAATTTCCCCATTATTTTCAGCTGGCACGTTCCAGTGACAACGCAGCACGGTGTCCGTCAGCAGGTTTCTGAAGAGCATTTTTGAAGCTCTAAGTGGGCGGGAGTCGGCCGTCACCATCTTGGAATTGCGTCACTGCACGTCACTCCCGGATAATCGAAAATGCCCAAAGAGGCGGGACGTGGGTGGAGCTGGTTGCTGAAACCACGCCCACCGAGCGTGACGGTGGTGACTGCAGTGGCAATCCACCTGTCACTCAAATTATGCAGAACTTTAAGACTTATTATAATTTAAACGCATGAGTTATAAAAAAATTCATTCCCCTCACAGCTGACATGAAGGGCAAAATTAGCTATATAGACTAAAACCACTTTTTTTTGTACCAGGCGGTAAAACATTTTTTGCTGCTGTAAAGTTGGGCATTTTAACATGAGGAGTCTATGGGGCTGACTCCCTTTTGGAGCCAGTCTCTAGTGTCCACTCGAATTGCAGTTTATGTCACTTCCGTGTTGGTTTTAATAGAGAGAGCGGGAGGTTGCCGCTTGGGTGAACCACATCCACAGCTTCCTTCAGTTTATCCTTGATCTGCGGGACCACCCCGACAAGAAGACCCCGACAAACACCATCTGCGACTATACCTTTCTAGTTCTTCCACTCTGAGCTTAAGAGAAGCATTTTCATGTTGCATGTGTTGAATCAACGATTCAGCCTTACTGATCTTTTCACTGTGAGAGGCAACATCTGACAGAAGTCGAGTAACAGTGTCAGACAAAGAGTTCACCGCAGCCGTAGAGACTTCAATGGAGCTCTCAATATAAGTAATCTTTTGAATAACCGAATCTTGCTTGGACTGGATGGAGTTTGAAAATCTCAGCAAGTGATACATTGTTACTGTCTCTTTTCTTTTTCCCAGGAGGTATTTTGCTGGGAGTTGCGAGCTAAGGATTGTTAAAACCCCTTTCATAATCATGTGTGACAAGCGAGGCATCTACGCGTTCGGATTCATCCATATTTTGGCCTAATGTTTCGCTTGACAAGTGCCTGTCCAAGTTTCACGAAGTACGCAGGTTGCTATTAACACGTTTCTTGCCCATTAACTGTCCGAAGGTGGATTCCAACTCATATTAACATCCGCAATCAAAAGAGTATAACTGAACAAACCACCAAAGGGGCATAATATGACCCGTTGACTAAAATTTCTTCTTAAGCTGAAGAGGTACAAAAACACGTCTTCTCAACGAGATGCCGCCTGCATCCCAATGTGCATACTATCTATCCTAAGGACGCAGGGGCCATCTTGGCGGAAATTATGTCGCTTCCTTTACCAAGTGCATTCCAAGCGGCTTATCATGCCAAAGTCTCCAAAGGCTCTGCATACGGATGTAGGGCACATGAATGATCACTTCCATGTGGAACTTACCTCGTGAACTGTTCGGTACAAATACACGTACCATTACATCCCTTACACACACACACACACACACATATATATATATATATATATACATATATATATATACTATGAGATTCATCCCACTATATTTTTATAATACTCCCTGAATGAAGATACCATTGTGCGTGCAGGCNGCACATGAATGATCACTTCCATGTGGAACTTACCTCGTGAACTGTTCGGTACAAATACACGTACCATTACATCCCTTACACACACACACACACACACACACACACACACATATATATATATATATACATATATATATATACTATGAGATTCATCCCACTATATTTTTATAATACTCCCTGAATGAAGATACCATTGTGCGTGCAGGCAGACAGTTTCAGACAAAAATATTCAAATATGAATGTAAAAATTAAGCATGGGTTTCTATTTGTACAGGCAGTTATTTCCATAAAAACTGTGCGCTAAACATAGTCCTTCTGATGATTCAAGAATAAAAACAAGGCAACATTGAGTGGACGTTTTCACTTTGTTTCTCCTGCGGTCTTGAAAGAGAAAGACAATTAAAATGACTGACAGATATCTCTAATTAAAACAACGGCCTCCCTCCCGCCTTCACACCTCACAGTATAAGAAATTATATTTCACATGGAAACCGAAGAGCTCCTACAACATCTGTTAAAACCCTGAATGACGCTTAAACCAGTTTGGCTAGATAAAAATAATTCTATACAATATATATGTACATTCTGTACAAAAAAGCAGCAGATATTAACATGCTACACACATTTTCAAATGAACAAGAAACACATCTTAAACACTGAATAGCTGCACACCAGTACCAACACTGAAAAGACAAAATGTCAATCAATACAACAAACAGGTGCGAAAGTCTAATGTGTAACACAGACCCATGGTAAAACACGAAGTAAACACTTTTATTATTCAACCATGTCTATATTTTCCATCATTTCAGACCCTGTGGATGAGTCACTACTTGTAAACAAACTGATTAAGCCTTATCAATGGCTTATCAATACAATACAATCAAATGAATTGTGCTGATATGTCCCTGTTGAAATGAGCATACTGTATGTGCTGACACCCCAATCAAGCTTCTTAAAGGGAGGGATAGTTCACCCAAAAATGAAAATTCTGTCATTAATTACTCACCCTCATGTTGTTCCAAACCCGTAAGACCTTTGTTCATCTTCAGAACACAAATTAAGATATTTTTGATGAAATCCAAGAGCTGTTTGACCCTGGATAGACAGCAGCACAACTGACACGTTCATGGCCTGGAAAGGTAGTAAGGAGATCATTTAAATAGTCAAAATGATGATTATAATTTTTGACTGAACAAACCTCTTAAAGGAAAAGTCCACTTCCAGAACAACAATTTACAGATAAATTACTCACCCCCTTGACATCCAAGATGTTCATGTCTTTCTTTCTTCAGTCGCAAAGAAATTATGTTTTTTGAGGAAAACATTTCAGGATTTTTCTCCATATAATGGATTGATATGGTGCCCTGAGTTTGAACTTCCAAAATGTAGTTTAAATGCGGCTTCAAACAATCCCAAAGTGGTTGTAAACGATCCCAGCCGAGAAAGAACAATCTTATCTAGCGAAACGATTGGTTATTTAAAAAAAAAAAAAAAAAATACAATTTATATACTTTTATACTCTGTGTATTCTGGCTCAAGACAGTTAGGGTATGTCGAAAAACCTGATCGTACTTTCTCCCTCAACTTCAAAATCATCCTATATCGCTTTTACCTTTTATGTTTTACCTTTTTTAAGGGTGTTTGATCTTCTTTGCATGTTCACTTTGCAAAAACTGGGTCGAAACTTGTAGGATGATTTTGAAATGATTTTTGAAGTTGAGGGAGAAAATACAATTAGAGGTTTTTGACATACTCTAACTGTCTTGAGCCAGAATACACAGACAAGACGAGCATTTGAGATTAAAAAGTATTTAAATTTTTTTTTTTTTTAAATGAAAATAACCATTTCACTAGATAAGACCCTTCTTCCTCAGCTGGGATCGTTTACAACCTCATTTGGGATCGTTTGAAGCAGCATTTAAACTGAATTTTGAAAGTTCAAAATCGGGGCACCATACCAGTCCATTATGTGAAGAAAAATCCTGAAATGTTTTCCTTAAATACACAGTTTCTTTACGACTGAAGAAAGAAAAACATGAACATCTTGGATGACAATTATCTGTAAATTGTTGTTCTGGAAGTGTCTCCTTTAACCAGCAGCTAAAACAGCAGGCTTTTTCAGCAGGGCTTGCAAACATCCAAATATTCTCCCAAACAAACACACACTGATGATGGCAAACAGTCCTTATATGCAGTGCATCATTATTATCCCTGCTCTGAGGGAGGACATGCATGTAAACCTCCACAAACATACAAAAAGAAAGTATGTCCTTCAAAATGAGTCCATGGCTGTGAGACATAAGGTGATGCTGATGGCAGGACCCCATCAGACCACCTCATGTCCCATTTGACCCCTCCACAGGCAATAACTGGGTGGTGTTAGACATTTCGGATGGATGCGCCAGGTAGTCCGGTGTGCAGAGAGTTTGGCTGTTTTCTTGCAGAGGCCACATTTCCTGCCACGTAAAGGAAGGCAGATGAGGCGGGTGGCTGCTGAGGAGAGGTCTCCGCTGCCTGTAGTTGGACCACACTTGCAGAAGTGTCTCTTTGAAGGGTCGCGTGGTCAGCGTGTACAAGATGGGGTTGAGAGCGCTGTTGATCGGCAGAATGAAGATGACGACCCACGAGCTGATGGTTCCTGCAGAGGGTGCAGAGTAATAGGGGGAAAATTATGCATTGAGAGTTGATATTCCATGTCATTTCTTGCTGATTACTTTTCTTTGAAAAATCATTTTGGACAAGGCAGTCCACTTCTCAACTGCCTATTAATTATCTCTGGAAATATCATCATTCAAAGAGAGGATGGGAACAGAAAACAGTAATCTTTCAGTGAAATGTCCTAGAAAAATACAGCTTGGGTTTAGCAATCATAATGAAGCACGCTGTCATTTGCCCAGCCATTGACGAATATAATACGGGCGGAAAGAGCATTCGATGGATCCCGTTCTCTAAGCACGTGTACACATGTATTTGTTTGTGAAATCTGTGTATGAATGTATTCACAAACAAATCATAATCACCAAAATCACAAAAATCTATTTACAAAAGCATGTAGGGACAACTGAAGCCACACGTACACAAAAAGGGATTTACACATTTATACATCACCTGAATGCTGAATAAATAAGCTTTCTACTGATGCTAGGATAGGACAATATTTGGCTGAGATACAACTATTTGAAAATCTGGAATGTGAGGGTGCAAAAAAATCGAAATATTGAGAAAATCACCTTTGAAGTTGTCTAAATGAAGTTCTTAGCAATGCATTTTACTAATCAAAAAATCAATTTTGATATATTTACGGTAGGAAATTTACAAAATATCTTCACTGAACATGACCTTTACTTAATATCTTAATGATTTTTGGAATAAAAAGGAAAATTGATCATTTTGACAATAGTTTTGATCATTTTGATGTATTGTTGGCTACTGCTACAAATATACCTTGTGCTACTTACGACTTGTTTTGTGGTCCAGGGTTACAAATATGAAATAATTCATTATTATTAGAGAAAAATACCCAATATACATACTTAGAAAGCACAGCTCTTCCCTAAAATACAATTCTGTCATTATTTACACTCATGTTGTTCAAAACCTGTAGGACTTTCTTTCTTTAGTGACACGTGACTTGTGTGCCCATGACTTGTGCACTATATTCTTCTAAAGCTGAGTCAAATCTTTTCAATAAATCAGTTGAACCATTTAGCAAAATCTGACTCGATCCAGTTTCAGCAGGTAGCTGGTCACTGGAGGTGAAACTGACCGTTTTATGGTGTTTTGTGCCGGTTTTTTTTAAGCTTAAAAGTGCCAGTCCTCATTCATTGCATTTATACGCAAACAAATGATAGGTACATTACTCAAAATGTCTCTTTTTGTATTCCACTGAAGAAAGAAATGCATACAGGTCTGTAACAACATGAGGGAGAGACTGACTGTACAGTAGATGATGAGAGAATTTTCCTTTTTCTAGCTATAATTCTTAAAGGAAACATCGGGGACTAAGACTTGTTTTGTATAATGTAATGTTAATGATGTCTCTTACTGAAATATATAGTAGAAAACACATTAAAGACAAATGTTATAAAAAAAAAATCCACATCATTTTGTTTATATTTTGGACTATGGGGGGCACCATTATTTCAATGACGTGAAATGGTTGCACTCTGTGAGCTAATGGTGGTACCTGTTGCTATTTTTATACTCGTAAAATAAAATATTGATACGATGCCACTAGGGCTGCCCCCTAATAATCGTCTAACCGTTAGCTGACGAGAAGAGGCTTGGCCGACCAAAATTTTAGTAGTCGGAAAAAAAAAAATCCACAGGAAGTGGCGAAGTCACATAGGCCGTGAGGGACAGATCGTTAACGGCTGGTCTGTGTGGTAAAATAGTACATCGGGCACTACATCCAAAAGTTCACCTATCGTTCATCGACCTCAAATATGGCTTTTCATCTGAAATATCTAAGTAGTAGCAACTTTACGTAGCCACTCAATTCAATGTTAGCCTAAAGAAATGTGCGCTGTTGAAGTGATTGTGCGAAGTGTTGAAGCTGAACAGTAGCGTGTTCACTGCATGACAGATGGAGGCACCGCTGCGGTCGCTTGCACTTAAAATACTCCGTCATTTTTGGTCATACAGATAAAAGTAATACATCTGTTGAATCTGTAAAGACTCTTAGTTAATTTGTGTGCACTCACAATAACAACGAAACGTTGCGCTTTTGTAAAATAATGAAGGCAAAGAGGATGCGCTCTCTGCCATCTCGATTTTTAACGTAAATATTTCATGGGTTTTCTACATCTTTTAGTAAGCAACATTGTTTATGTTATATTAAGCCATACAAGTCTTAATACCCATGGTTGCTTTAAAGGTGAAGTAAAAACTTTAGCAAGCCCTTCGTATTATAGTCCCATTTTGATAACCATTTCACTGCTAGTAATAAAAGAGAATGATAAATTACTGTAGCTGAAAAAACTACTGCTTCAGCTTAATATCAGACTCATCCTTGAAGAAACCCGATGGCCCCGTGACGCACTTACCTGGGATTTCGACCTCCATCAGTGAAAGAATCTTGAGTATGAAAATGGGAATCCAGCATAGCGAATCGGTGATGACAATGGAGAAGAAGCGTTTGGCAATGGTCAGCTCTTTCTTAATGTGGTTGCTGTATTTGGTCGTCTGCGTTCCTGTTCTCTGGATATTGTAAAACATGCTTCCATAAGACAGTACGATGATGAGAAAAGCCACCAGATTGAGACCTATTTGGAAACAGGACATGTTTTTGCCATGATATATAACAGTAAAAACATTCATCAATGTGAAGGATAACCTCAATACAAAACACAAGCACCACACAGTATACTTTAAACACCTTTTGGGTCCAGCAAGATTAAGTTATTGTTGAGATGATTGGTCTCACTGGAAACTGGCACATTTTTTCAGTGCTTTCTTAATAATGTCAGTGCCCTTAGTCCTCTTTCCCAATCTAAACTTAGACCTCTCAATGTGACCTCTATCACACAAACAAATTGAGCACTCACAGAGAGAACAATTTCCTAACCAGGAACAAAGGAGTCCAAAACAACTCTGACTGTTGTAAGAACAGGAAAGCTACCAAAAAAAAAGTAAATCTTTGAAGGGCGAATTATTATGTCTCAAATGTCTTAAAAAGCTTGCACAGAGTGCAACATTGATCAACCACTTTTTCAGTCTTGGTTCCAGACGTGCTTATCTATTGATTTTCTCCATAGGGAAACACACATAAACCAAACCAATCAGCTCTGAGATGAATGACATTACTGAAATAAATTCATAGACAACAAGATAAAAGTACATAACAATATAGTGTTTTCTTTTTTATTTTATTTTCTCCAGCAATACAAATGCCATATTTAAGTGCTGGATTTTAAAATATTGATTGTTATGCATGAATGTATTGAACTATATATATGTATACAACAGTTCTTTCTGGTCCTTGAATCTGATTGGCTAAGAGGAGTGTGATATTCTAGTGATAACAGAACTCCAACCGTTTCACTGTTTGTAGTATTTCTCAGTCATGCTGGGCACCCAAATCCACTGTAATTTTATAAACAATACTGTTTTTGTGTCTCGGAATGTAGTTTGAAGAGTTTGTAGCCGAGAATGAACTTATTTAGACTTCAAATATGCGGTTTGTTCATAAAGGTAACGTCTATTTGAAAATTTGTAAGCTCCAGAGCGTCAGCGGCTGTCCAGCACTCATGAACCCACCGAGAGCAGCCTTACCTCGGCCGGATCTTCTGATGTCTCTATAGTGGTTAAACATGAGATATAATTTGTTTGGGGTAAATCTAATGGGCAGTCTTTGGTCTCATTAATCTATCATTCAATGAAGCAACTCAACTGTCCTTTGTTACTAGCTTTAAATTGGCATTTTTGAATTAGTAAAGAAGGCTTGGGCTCAGCTCTTAAACTGTCAAACTGAGATTTGAATCCATGGTGGAAGGAAGTAGCTTGCACATAGAGAGTTCTGAAAATTCAGCTCTGCCATCCCATAAATAAATCACATTTTAATATATATTTAATATTTTAGTATATATTTATTATCTGTAGTTGTATTAAACTTTCACAATATTACTGTTTTACAGTATTTTTGGCCTAGTAGATGCAGCCTTGGTGAGAACTTCCATCCCAAAAATGTATTTATTTAAAAATATTAATTTATCAAATAACATAATTTAAAAAACACTTGAGGATAAATGAGAACTGTTTTGAAATGTTGAAATGCCTCTGACTGGTGGCTTCAATAAAAGCATATACCATTACCTCAGAGCTTATGGTAGGTCTGTCATAAATGATTTACGCAGACTCATTAAAAATATATTTCTCTATAGAGAAAATGACTGGGATTTTTAAGGCCAGAACCCGACTGCTGTGCGCTATCATCTAATAGAACATCTTTTGAACACAATTAAAGGATTCGCACGTACCCAGAAAGATCACAATGGAGTAGATTTGTGCTCCGAGAGTCTCTGGCTGCTCAGAATGCAAAGGGAAACAAACGCCATTGGTTCCGTAGAAGTTTCTGAAAACCCCTTTACAGACCAGCGGCAGAAAAGCAATAACAAAGCCCAAGATCCAGATGACCACCAAAATGGTAACAGTGCGTCTGCGGCCGGGGGTCAGGTAGCGGAACGGGTAAACAATGCAGATGTATTTCTCTAGGGTGAGGTAGGTGAGAAGCAGAACTGACACCTCCGTCGAGAGCATGGCTAGAGATCCAATCACCTGACATGGTACACTATCCATCCAGGCCTGAGCGTGACGATTATACTCGCCCCTGAACTTCAGGTCATACGCGCCAATCATGAAGAGGTAGACACCCATCAGACCATCTGCACCTGTTTAGTAGAGAAAGAGCTTTAGCACATCATTTTTTATGAGTTAAATGTGCATTTTACATTTCAGGAAATATGTGATCATTATTTTAAATATAGATAGCACTGTGTTTTAATGTAGTCAATACACTGTAAAAACAGAACCAAGGTTTTTTTTTTTTTTTCAAATATTGAATTACTACAAATTTCTTACACTGTATGCTTTCTTAAACTGAACACCATCTTTTCAGGTCTAATCTAACTTTTTGCTTGCTGTGTTTGTAGGTTCAGCGTAATACGTGAGAGAACACTGTACATAAAATACTTGATATATTACTTGCGTTCCTGAAGTTGTTAGAACTTTTGAAAAGTTTTTCAGCCTCATTTAAGAATTTTTGGAGCACAGTTTGCTTCAGCCAGGAACTACGTATTATAAAAATTGATGAAAATCGACAGCAGGCTGAAAATCAAAAAGCCTTTATTACCAGTCTGCCACTTTCCACGTCTGACCCATTTCTCCCCTCCAGGTGCCCTAAAATTGAGAGCATTTCTCACCCATAGACTTTTAACCGAAAAACTACCCGTGACGGTCAGACTAACACAGTCACACAGGAAACAATATTGAGCAATTCAGGCACGATCAGCTACTGGGTAATTGCGGAGCATTTAGCACATGGCATAAGACTCAGCATGAGCAGACCATGCCTGAGGCAGGCGGTGGGTCAAAATGAAGTCCAAGTGTTGTAAATATATAATTTACATGAACAGCTCAGTGGGGTGAGTTTTATTGAATTTTCTTAGAAAATGCTGTAATAGATCAATTTAATATAATAGCCAAAAATTTACAAATGTGCTATAAAGGCTGGAGTGATGGCTGCTGAAAATTCAGCATTGCCATCACAGAAACAAATGTTTTTCAAAAAAATTGAAATCAGTTGAAAACGGTTATTTGTAATTGTAATATTTCACAATATTACTCTTTGTACCTGCACAAAGTTTTTGATCACATAACAGCATTGGTAAGCCTAAAAGACAATATTAAAAAATCTTACTGACCCTTAACTTTTGGACAGTGGTTTGGATATGTGCCATTCTACAGAATTGGTTCAAACTGCTGTCACACAACCAAAAACAGATTTAAAAAGCATTTAAGTATTGAAATCTTAGATGTTTATTATGTATTGAAACCCACAATAAGCGTAACACTGTGTCCTAACTACACACGACGCAACAGGATTCCAGCGACAATTTGGGTGTCCACACCAGACGCAATGCAACGCGACGCGACACCGCGACGTGACAGATATCACTGCCATTCAGAACCGCAAGTGCACTGCACTCCCAACGAAATGGGCAAGTTTATGATCTAATTGATAAATATTAAACCTTTTTAACATTATTAAAACTACATACTGAGTGACTGATACCATATTTGTTATGGAAATACACTTCGCACTGAGTTCCTCCATGTTTGCTTTAATTTATTTTCAAGATCTGAGGTAAACTGTCTGTTGTTGCTTTCAGTATGGCTATAAATGTCACGCAAGATGATATTCAAACTCTCATTATACACTTTCAACACTGAATAAAGCACATAATCAGCACCTGAGATTATCACTGTCATAGTTTGTATGTTGTTGCTCCAGCCATGACGTCGCGGAAAGAGAAACCGTTTCTAAATGAGAAATTTTGCGTGTCGCCGTCACGGCTAGTTAGGACAAAAACTCAGAATCACATGGAAAGATACCTTTTATCACGTGTCGCGGCGTCGCGTCACGTGTAGTTAGGTCACGGTGTAATATATATATAGACAGTAAAATCATCATTTAGTGGGTACTTGCAATTTTGAGGTGGCTGTCCTGAACCCTAACCCTTAAATTTCAACTTATAAACAAGACACTGCAATATATGTTTGCATTTTAATCCATTGTTATTTTACAAATATCTTTTTAAAGTTTAAATTAACTTTAAAGAATGCCACTACCAAACCATTTTTCTATAATCTATAATCACTTTTTGGGAGTTATTCCATAACATTTAGTTTTTATATGTGTACAGCTGTTCAGAACTGTGCTAGCTAACTTAACTGTGTGCTGATTAGCATCTTTGAGCTAGGTTCAAAAGTATATTTAATGGTCAAAAGCATAAAAATTGTCACTACCGAAACAGTCACGACCAAAAAATTTCAGTAGTGACATCTTTGGTTTTTTTAGGTTGTTATCCCATAAAATTGTCACTACCGTAACAGTCACGACCAAAACATGTCATCGTTTTAGTAGTAACAAAAGGGAACACATAATTCTTTATTTGGTGGAAATAAACAAAGTTTTTGTACAGTTATGCAACTTTTTTGTATTTTAGTATGTTTAAGTAGTGTTTTAGTATGTGGGTTAAAATTAAGTGTGATGTGGTCACTGCCAAAAATGTACTGTCACTCCCAAAACATGGGATATTTTGTCAAAAATAAAGTAGGCTATACTGAATTATCAACTAAGTCATGATATGTTACGATAGTGTTTGGTTCAGTGTATATTCAAACTAATGAATCCTCAAGTCTGAAATTAATATTATCAACTTTTTGCCTTTTATAAAGAAAAACTGGATTCAAAATACAACAAATTTCATAAATCACACTTAAAATATTGTTAAAACTGTAACTGTTATTGATTTACCATTTGAAAATGTTTTTAATAAAATAGGAAAAAAAAAAAAATGTATATATATATATATATATATATATATATATTTACAATAATGGTGTAAGCAAAATCTTAATACGTCAATATATATATAATCTTATTAAATTATATATTACTGTGTTCGGTAGTGACAAATTTGGGGAGAGGACAAATATTCCAAAACTTTCTGAAAATGTTGTATGAGAATAAACTGCACAGTTACTAGAAATGTGTACCTTGGATATTATACAATTTGTATACATACAAAATTTGTGAAAAAAGACTTTTTTTTTTCCCAAGATGTTTCCAACTCTGACTTTAAACCAATTCTGTAGAATGGCCCATGTATGTATGTGTGTATAAGCAGACTAATACACCACCACTAAAATGTTTTTTTTTTTAATTATAATATTTAAAAAATCTTATGTAAGGACCTTTGAAATAACTGAAATCATTTTGCGAAGTGAAATGGACATGTAATATGGTCAAGACCTGCCTGGAACTAATTTCGCTGTGTGTTTTCCTGAAAATAATTGGACACCTTAGAACGTTTGTCATCCAGTCAGATTCAAACATTCATTTGAAATAAAATAAACCACTTTACCTCACATAAAAGCGCACCTATTTTTCATTTTTATGCATAAACAAGCTTATATTTCATGTTAGTAAGTGAAAGCAAAGTGTAACTGTTGCTACATCTAAGTGTGACATCTACACTTCAAAGTGGACACTCTGAATGACTGATTTCCATGTATTCTGAATGAGGCCCCACTCATCTGAATCGCCCCTGGCAGCGCTCTCTAGAGCATACAGATGCCCAGTGCACAACTTTGATTCCCCTTATTTAGCCCATATCAAAGAGCAGAAATCAAAGGACTGCTTTTCATTGGTTGCTATTTCCTTTGGGAGCAGGCCATAGTGTGTACAATATGAATTAGGAAAAGTGTTAAAGCAACAGCATTTTCTTTGTGCACCAGTGGTCAGTTTACAGGAAGCAGAATGCATGGGTGCATTTCATGTGCTAGTGAGAGACATGTGGCAGCACTTCAGTCAAGAGTGAACACTGTCAGGTTAACGCAGGCTCTGAGAGCTGTTGGCCGGCTATGAGCTGCCTTTAGGCTATCAGTCTGTTTCTCTACAAGGTGCCATCGACTTGCTGAACTAGGACAACCTCCATAAGTGCAGTTTGAAAGAGGAGATTTTTGTTTTTCTCATCTTAACGACAAAGCTTGACTTTCCGGTTAAATGCACACAAAGGATTTTCATATATATTTATGACAGACTAAATAATATTTGGAACAATGCCAGACGTAAAGAAAAAAAAAAGAATGCATACAAACTTGCATGAGACTAATTATGTGTGAAATTGCTTTTGCCACAAGGAGATGATGAGCAGCACATTGCAATCTTCAACACAGCATATAATGCTCCCGAAATGTATTCAGACACACTTAGTCACACTAGTCACACTTTTCAAATGCCTCTGCATTAGATGCAAAATATCATCTTACAGCATAAAGAGATGATGCACATGGCATGGAGCTTGTTCTCAGAGCGAATGTAGGACCGCATGCAGATCACAAAGATGTTGCCGAAGCATGTCGTTGCCGAGACAACCCAGACGAAGACACGCAGCACGATGTTGGCCAAAAGGTCCTCGAATGATGAGATGCCATCGGTATTGGGCTTGCAGCTGCGGACGTGAGGCGCATAGCCACAATACTGAAACTTTTTAAAGTAGCTGAGAGGAAGAAAGAAAAAAACACAAATAATCAGATCATAATTTTGGTCACGACATAAGAACACAAATACATAGCTAACATGATTAGGTATGTAAAAAAAAAAAGTAAATTTATTAAATATATGAAATATTTAAAGCTCCCATCATAGACTCTGTAAAATACGTCCAAGAGTTTTACACACAGTCTGTTATTGTGGGGACATTTCCACGCCCAAAAACATGATGCAGCACAAAACTAAATGTGATTGGTTGCTTTACCCATCAACCATATATGGCCTCTTGGCCGGTCCTTGGCCATGCAAAGGTTCCCAGAACTTTTGCCGTCAGTCTGAACGTCTGGCTACACAAGACTAAAAATAACCCAGCGCTGGATGAAATATGGACAGACCCAACGACTGGGTCGTTTTGACCCAGCGATTAGCTTAAATGTTTATCCCAACCTTCTGGGTAGTTTTATTTTACTCAACTGTTGCTTAAAAATGACTTTATTTCTTGCTTAAAATGAACCCAAAATAGGTTGTAAATTAACATTTAATAATATGTTCAATAAACGAACATTTATCAATGAGTTGAATAAATAATAATTAAATAATAAACATTTTTAAATTGCTTATTAATAAACGTTTACCTTTTGATTATTGCTGATGTCCCTAGTAATTATGTGTCTGATTTTTAATTTACAACCTATTTTGTGTTCATTTTAAGCCAGCCATATACAGTTGAGGTCAAAAGTTTACATACACCTTGCAAAATCTGCAAAATGTTAATTATTTTACTAAAATAAGAGTTATTTTTTATTTAGTACTGACCTGAATAAGATATTTCACATAAAAGACGTTTACACGTAGTCCACAAGAGTAAATAACAGTTGAATTGATAAAAATTTCCCAGTTCAAAAGTTTACATATGCTTGATTCTTAATATTGTGTTGTTACATGAGTAATCCACAGCTGTGTTTTTTGACTTTGACATATATATTTTCACACTGAGGACAACTGAGGGACTCGTATGCAACTATTACAGAAGGTTCAAATGCTCACTGATGCTTCAGAAGGAAAAAAAAATTACCGGGGGGTGAAAGCTTGAAAAAAAAAAGAAATATGTACATATCTTCATTCTGTTCAAAAGTTTGAGTCCCTCAGTTGTCCTCAGTGTGAAAAGATGGATCTCAAAATCATACAGTCATTGTTACGCAAAAATGCTGAAAAACCAAAGAATTTGTGGGACCTGAACGATCTTCCTGAAAAACAGTTTAACAGTTCAGAACAAACAAGGGACTTGTAAAAACTATCACTAATTAAAAAATGGCTTTGAATCATTCACGTAACAACACAGTATTAAGAATCAAATGTATGGGTTATTTTGGCTCTTATTTTGGTAAAATAATTAACATTTTACAGATTCTTCAAGGTGTATGTAAACTTTCGACCTCAACTGTAGTAAATTTTAAACAATAGTTCATAGTTCATTTAAACTACCCAGAAGTTTGGGTTAAATATTTAAAACAACCCATTTGCTGGGTTTGTCCATATTTCACCCAGTGCTGGGTTGACCATCAGTCCTGGGTTGTTTTATCTAGCTGTATTTTTTTTTTAAATTATCCAATTTATTTATCCATCTAATTAATCTTTACTAAAATAACAAAATTGTAACAATCTTGAAACACTTTTATTGTCTCACCGCTTCAACTCCCTGCCTAATTGCACACATGAGAGCTGCTGCTTAGCTACTGTGACGTTGTTTTTCTGTCACTCAACCTGTCCTTACTGAGAAAGGTGTTAATAAAGGGGAAGACAAAAGAAGAGAGGAGAGAATCACACAGAACGGAACTGATATAGTTTCAGAAACAGCAAGCAAGTCTTGAGTTGAAATTCACAGTCAACAAAAACGCACACTCTCAGTCTCAATCCGAAAGGAAAGATTGCAAATTACTTGCAAGATTCATAGAGTGTTCTCATTTTTCACAGTGTAAATTATATACTGCACGATATGCAAAGCAGAAAGACACAATACTGAGTCTTCAAGTATCTGAAAAGATTGGAAAGGGACTTGTAAACACTCCAATATATATTCCAGACACCCTTGTATTTTTTTGTATGTTTTCAGGTGAATCACTCCTGATTACTATACTAAGTCACAGACGAAAATCATTGCCATGAATAATTAATAGAATACAAAATAACAGAGCAAATTTCTGGGATGAGAAATAAAGGGTTTGTCTTTATATTTATTTAATGAGTATTTTCCAGAGAGTAATCATTACAAAATGTCCACATTTGCTCTCTGCTGTTATTTGTTTCATGTTTTAACATACAAATAATTATAGAGATGTTCAGCTGTCAGGCATTTCAAACAGAATATCTGAAGCATCAATCTCAAAACTTCATTATTCAAAATTAAAAAAGCAATCATTCCCATTCCCAATGGTGACGACTTCAGAAAACAGAGATTTGAATTAAATATCAGAAATTGAGCAAGCAGAAGCGTTTAGTTATCAAAACTTTGAAAAAGCAGCACTCACATGTGAGTCAGGTTCTTGAGAGGTTCAAACATCTTTCTGTGAATGTTCCCAATTTCGATTCCCTCAATGCTCCTGTGACACAAAAAGCTTTCTCTCAGGGGTTGCTCTTTAGAAAACCACCATCATTAGCATTTCAGTATTCACTTTACAATGCTTTAGCCCTCTTTTCCCTTTTCCTCCTCTTACAAATATGCAGTTTTGTGCCCAAGATGCTCTCTGGAAGTCTTTGAAGTATGACCTAAAAGCAGATTGTTTTTCCTCTGTTGAGTAGCGGGAAAGACAATGTTCACGGCGTGAAGTTTAGGTAGGACCATTGTGCTGCGCTGAAAGGGCCCCGCAAACAGCACATTACTAAAATTGCAAGCTATTTCTGTGGTGTCTCGTGTGAATGTGTTCTTCTTTTTAAACCAGAGAGGTATAAAAGGGAGAGAGGACTTGTATGCGTCTTAGTTTAGTCACAATATTCACATCATCACAACATCTTTTGACACTTCACACTTCTTCCTCTATTTCACCTTCAAAACCCTGAACTATAGATCATTATAGAAAATTAAATAAAAAGACTTACAGTGATTTTAACTTATGCAGCTTGTCAAAGTGGTCCACACGCAGGTCCATGATGGGGTTATATGAAATATTCCTGCAGGCAAGAGTGAACTGATTGAAAATACATCTCTAATGTCAAAATTCTAAAGTATGATCTGAGTGGAGCATAACATACATTATAACATTATTCTAACATACATTATACATTAAAGCAGATTTGTCTGCAAAGGTAGGAAAAGACATATTTTATACCTGACAATACAGAAATTGAAAAAACACATTTTACGAAATATAATATGAAATATTGTGTAATACTGTGTCAATTTTTTTGTTTGATGTCAAACTTTCTGATTTGTTGTTTATTAATAATATCCAACAACACGAAACTATACAAAATATGCTTCTTTGCTGTATTATTTTATTTATTATTTCTGAAGTGATGAAAAAATAATTTAAAAAAGCACACACTACCGTTCAAAAGTTTGAAGTCGGTAAGATTTTGTAATGTTGGTTTAGCATGTTTGTAATGAAGAATCTTATGCTCACCAAGTCTGCATTTATTTGATCAGAAATACAGTAAAATCAGTAATATTTTATAATATTTTAAAATATAATTTACTGCCATGATAGCAAAGCTAAATGTTTAGCAGCCAACACTTCAATCTTCACTGTCAACGTTATCTCTCAGAAATCATTTTAATATGCTGATTTGATGCACAAAACAAAAGTCTGATTATTATCAGCAATATAGCCAACAATACATAGCATGTGTCAAAATTATTGATTTTTCTTTTATGTCATAAATCATTAGGATATTAGGATATTAGTAAAGATGTTCCATGAAGATATTTTGTCAATTTTCTACTATAAACTTTTTTGATTAGTAATATGCATTGGTAAGAACCTCATTTGGACCAGAGTACGTGAGCGGAGTGGAGCGACAACAATTTCCCCTTTTGAAATACCACAGTTCTGTTCATAATGTATAATAAAAGAAGAAAATAACAGTAATAAAACAACAGGATAGTTTTAAAGTGGCTTATTGGAACACTAGTGTGCAAACTTTTTTCCTCATGCCAAGCTAACATGGTTGTCAGCATCAAAAGGTATAATTGCTGCTTTYTGCAGAGCAAATGTTTGTGATGAARATAACAGTACACACAGATTGCTGCATTTCTTACAGATTTCTTCTCATTCGAAAWCGGATACAGATGAAGTACCACAATAAGTTTACATTTGTTTGAATACATTACTGAGAGAGCAACTGCGTGTGAATAAATATTGTACGCTTGCACTTGAAAGTATTCAGTATCTTGAAGGAACAAACTAATTCATGAAAACTAATTTTCTGCTAATGTCCATTTCCGTCATCCTAGTCTTCACATTCTTTCTGATTTCAGTGATCCATCTCTATCAAGCTAGCTAAATAGGCCATGTTTGACACGTGAATTCTTGTTAAATATGCAGTTAAATTATGGGTCGTTGTCATGAATTGTACTCGTGATGGAGAGCGAGTAAAAACCACGACGCTCCGACGCTCCGAAATTTCCGCTCCTCACTCCATTAAAAATTACACCGCTCCACTCCCACTCCGCACTGCTCACTTACTCTGATTTGGACAACTTTAAAGGCGTTTTTCTCAATATTTAGATTTTTTTGCACCCTCAGATTCCAGATTTTTAAATAGTTGTATCTCGGCCAAATATTGTCATATTCTAACAAACCATCAATGGAAAGCTTATTTATTCAGCTTTCAGATGCATCAGTTTTTAAAACTAATGACTAATTTTGTGGTCCAGGGTCACATATAAAAAATGTTCTGGCTCTTCCAAGCTTTATAATGGCAGTGAATGGCTGTTAAGATTTATGAAGCCCAAAAAGTGCATCCATCCATCATAAAAAGTACTCCACATGGCTCCAGGGGGTTAATAAAGGCCTTCTGAAGTGAATCGACGCATTTGTGTAAGAAAAATATCCATATTTAAAACTTTATAAACCACAATCTCTAGCTTCCGCTATCTATCGTACACACATACACATTCCAGTAGATGATATAGGTGTAGCGTAAGCTTTTTTTAAACAAAAAAGTTTGGAAAAGGACAATCAGTTTGTGACTGGTGTGAAGGTTTTGCTCTCTTCACTGTGTCTTTCTTTCTTCAGTCGTAAAGAAATTATGTTTTTTGCGGAAAACATTTCAGGATTTTTCTATATATAATGGACTGATATGGTGCCCCGATTTTGAAATTCCAAAATGCAGTTTAAATGTGGCTTCAAACAATCCCAAATACGGTTGTAAACAAGTCCAGCTGAGGAAGAAGGGTCTTATCTAGTGAAACGATTGGTTATTGTAATTTAAAAAATACAATTAAATACATTTTTAACTCAAACGCTCATCTTGTCTTGCTCTCCCTGAACTCTGTGTATTCTGACTCAAGACAGTTAGGGTATGTCGAAAAACATTTTCTCCCTCAACTTCAAAAATAATTTCAACCTCATCCTACATCGCTGCAGAGGTACCAACACAGTCTATGCAAAGTGAACATGCAAAGAAGATCAAACACCCTTAACAAAAAAAAGGTAAAACAGCGATATTTTGAAGTTGAGGGAGAACATGAGAGTTTTTCGACATACGCTAACTGTCATGAACTGGAAAAAAAACAGTCCAGGCAGAGTAAAACAAGACGAGCGTTTGACATTAAAAAGTATATAAATTGTATTAGTTTTATGAAAATAACCAATCGTTTCGCTAGATAAGACCCTTCTTTCTCAGCTGGATCGTTTACAACCGCATTTGGGATCGTTTGAAGCCGCATTTAAACTGCATTTTGGAAGGTCAAAATCGGAGCACCATATCAGTCCATTATATGTAGAAAAATTCTGAAATGTTTTCCTCAAAAAACATAATTTCTTCACGACTGAAGAAAGAAAGACATGAACATCTTGGATGACAAGGGGGTGAGTACATTATACTGTATGTGAATCTTTGTTTTGGAAGTGGACTTCTCCTTTAAGTTGTAAATATGGATATTTTTCTTATAGAAATGCATCGATTCGCTTCAGGAACCTCACCTTAAACCATAAAGTTCACCTTTATTAACCCCCCAGAGCCATGTGGAGTACTTTTTATAATGGATCGATGAACTTTATTGGACTTCAAAATTTCAACAGCCATTCACTGCTATTGCTTGAAAAAGCCATTTTTTAGTGTAACTCTGATTGTATTTATCTGAAAAAAGAAAGTCTTATACACCTAGGATGGCTTGAGGGTGAGTAAAACGTAGGGTAATTTTCTTTTTTGGGGTGAGCTATCCCTTTAACAATCATACAAAGAACAACAAAAACTACAGTTTGATTATTAATAGTTTAAGGTAAATGTTATTCAATAAACTTTTAACCTGGAAACCACGTAAACATTCAAATGGAACTGGAAAATAAATTCATATTGGACTAAAAAATAAATCACAATTTTGCAGAAGCCCACCACACAACCCGCCTTTTGGGGTTGTTTGTAATGTGCATCTAAATGGAAGACTCACAGCTGAAGCAGGTCTCCGAGATTGACGAAAAGATCAGGAGGGATCGCTTCAATTCTGTTACTGGACAAATCCCTGTGGAGAGAGAAAATATTCATGCCTTTTGCATTCAAACAGGCATCTGTTGACAGAAGTGATGAGCAAGCCAGCCTGATGCCAAACTCTTTGATGACTGATGTCCCGCAACTGGTTGAGCTGTATGGGAGTATAAGACCAACCAAGACTTTGAAATTGATAAGGAAATCCATGCAAGGAGGATTTATTTTATTGAATTTATTTATTCATTCATTAATTTTTTTTTGCTTAGCTTCTCAAAAATAGAACAGAAATGGGTCACCACTAAACTCCAGAGAACACTTTGTGGTGATTATTTTGGCAAACATTTAAAATGGAATGCAATGCCTGAGAACTTACAGCTCGCCCAGTTTACGAAGCAGAGAGAAAGCCTGCTCGTGGATGAAACTAATGCGGTTCCGCTGGAGGACCCTACAGATAAAAAAAAATATATATCTTGGTGGACAGAAAGACATCGACCGCTTCAGAGGAATTGGATGTGCAGGAAATACCCAGGGGTGTAAAAAGTATTTAAAAATTATACTTAAGTGAAAATAAATAATATTTAAATGAGCAAGTAGAATAGCACACTTTTAAATTGTACTTAAGTAAAAACCATTTTATCAATGCAAAGTGAAATAAACTGTATATAATGTTTTGCCATACATACATAAAAAGGTTTGGTTAAAGGGGGAAAACAAAACTAAACAAAACGACACAGATAAAAAACATCTATCTAGTGCATGCAACAACAAAACTATCATGGCCACCAAAATAATAATTATTATATAGTATGTACATTTTCATCACTGATTTTATTTGGACTCAATCTTGTGCGTTCAGCCAATATACTACACAGTCAGTTAACTGCACTATCAAAACAGAAATAATGGATACTTTTTGGCGGGAAATAAAGCACTCTCAATATGCTTCCTCAGATTTGATGGTGAATTTCTGAAGCCAGAAATTTCCCTGATAAAAGTTATAACTGAAGACATCATTGGTTCTCACACGTCAAGCACACGCATTTGAGGTAAGCTTCTGTTTAATACATTTAATGTGTGCAAGATGCAATGTAGTGTACTTTTCAAGGAGTAAAACATTTTTTTTCCTTCAGAAATGTAATCAAATAAAAATAGTCAGTTTAAATTGCACTTAAGTAAAGCACTTCAAAAACAGCTCCCTGAAACAATATGTAGGAGCAGTAATCAGGTAAAATTACTCAAGTATTTTACACCTCTGGAAATATACATAGTTGTACACAACGTCACTGGTGGCGAGTACGAAAAACAAAAAACAATTTAGAAGGTAAATGGGATCTGATCTTTAATCAGCAGAGTCACTCTTGCATATAATCAGTGAAATTATAACAATTAGAGTAATATAGCATTACATTTATAAATGTCCAAACACATTGCTATTCTGCTTAACATGTAAATGTTTCCATGTTCTTTGAAATAAGTTTCAAAATGAACAAAAGCAGATAAGTCTACTGCTCTGATTACTGCAGAACATTGATTAAAAATGAAAAGTGAGAACTGGGAGGATAAAAACGCCCTAAAAATACGTTTGACCTAATTTTTGGTGTTTCTGGCAAGAAGGACCTCAACTATGCACATTAAGAGTGGGGTACAACTGCCTCTTTAAATATGAGTATGTAAAAATACAGTTTACATACAGAATCAGCAAAATGTTCATTAAATGTTAATGTTTAATGATAGTTGTTCATGAGTCCCTTGTTTGTCCTGAACAGTTAAACTGTCTGCTTTTCTTCAGAAAAATCTTTCAGGTCCCACAATAAGGAAAATGATGCATTAACAGCTGGGGGGTGAAAAGTTTTGAAATGAATGAAGATGTGTTCATTTTTCTTATTTTTAGTACTGCCCTTTAGAAACTACAGAAGATACTTACATGTTTTTTAGAAGACAAAATAAGTTAAATTTACCCTGAACTTAAAATTCAAAAAGTTTTCACCCCCGGCACTTAATGCATGGGGCTTCCTTCTGGCACATCAGTGAGCGTTTGACCCTTCTGTAATAGTTGCACATGAGTTCCTCAGTTGTCCTCAGTGTGAAAAGATGGATCTTAAAGTCATACAGTCATTGTTGGAAAGGGTTCAACAAATATGCTGAAAAACCAAATAATTTGTGGGAACTGAAGGATTTTTCTAAAGAACAACAGGCAGTTCATCTGTTCAGGACAAACAAGGGACTTGTGAACAACTATCACTAAACAAAACAAACAAACAAACAAAAAAAACAGCTGTGGATCATTCAGGTAACAAGACAGTATTAAGAATCAAGCGTATGTAAACTTTTGAACAGGGTCATAGTTATAAATGTAACTGTTATTTTCTCTTGTGGACTATATGTAAACATCTTTTATGTGAAATATCTTATTCAGGTCAGTACCAAATAAAAAAAAAAACATGCATTTTGTATGATCCCAGTTATTTTGGTAAAATAATTAACATTTTGCAGATTCTGCAAAGTGTATGTGAACTTTTGCCCTCAACTGTATGATTATATAATGATTTATCATAATGAATTATGATAAATTATATGCTAATAAAATAATGTCCATCTGGCATATTTCCAGCAAACGGCTGGGGAAAGTAATGAACAGAGAAATCAAGTGTGTTGTATTCGATCCTGCAGGTCTCAGAAAATCTTTTACATATCTCAAGTTAGGATTTAACATTTACATATATTCAATCTACAATTCATCTCTAGATACTTTATAGTCCTAATATTATGTAGATGGATTATAGATTAAATATATGTAAATGTCTGTGAATGTTTTGTTTTTTTAGGCCTACGCCATTACTTTCCTCCGCTGATGATCAAAAAATGCCAGATGAGTGAAAAAGTTATAAGACCAAAAGAGATGAATACTGAATATTGATTAGGCAAAATAAATGGTTAAAGTTTGTTTTTAAAACAGATATAAATATAAAGGCAGCTGGAGGAGTAAAGGCTTACTCCTGTTTACTGTTTACCTATTTCATAACATTTTCAGAATAAGCACTTTGTGTACCAACTTTCAGGGTTTTTTTTGGCAATATTTTATTTAGTAATTTTATTAGACATTTTAAAAGATGATTCTAGGGCTGTCCTCAGCTTAAGATTTTTCTGGTCGACTAGTAGTCGTTCATTTTAAGCATTAGTTGCACGATTATTACTAAACCATATAAATCATAATAATGAGCCTTTAATTACTTATAGCCTAATAAGCGCTCAAACGCACACAAAAAAACTTGCCACAGCATACTGGCAGATATAATATTTACGAATGTGTCAGGGAAAAACAGCAAGGAGACTGCATTAACGTTTTAATAATTTGATAAATAAATTTGTGCTTTCTTTGTTTTCGGCTTAAGAGATGAAGTCAGCAACACAAATTCACTTTTAAATGAATTGGTTCATTTAAAAGTAGACATTTCACTCTCTACAGATATATTTTTCATGCCTCCAAGGCAAGTATTACACTGAGTTTCCAAGTGACGTGCTCAAGTTCACAGAGACCAAAACGGCAGAAAGCACATCCTGTTTGCTTTAATTATTTTACAAAAGCGCAACGTTTCGTTGTTATTCTGAGTGCACAAAAATAAACATAGTGTCTGTATTAGATGTATTACTTTTATCTGTATGACCAAAAATGACAGAGATTTTAAGAGCAAGTGGCCTCCATCTGTCACGCTACTGTTCAGCTTCCACACTCTGGACAGACACTTCAATAGCACACATTTCTGTGTTAACATTAGATTGAGCTGCCATGTAAAGTTGCTACTACATACATCTTTAAGATGAAAAGCCATATTTAAGGTCAATGAATGATAGGTGAGTGTTTGGATGTCCTGCCCCATGTACTATATTACCACCTAGACCAGCCATTAACAATGTGTCTGTCACAGACTGCGTGACTTCGCCACTTCCTGTGGAATTTTTGTTTTTCTGCGACTAAGTGTCTAATAAAATTCTGGTCAACCAAGCCTCTTCTCGTCGACTATTAGGGGGCAGCCCTAGATGATTCTATTCTATTTTAGTGTTTTGAAGAAAATAAAATGGAAAGGGCCTTTTACACCAATGGAACTTGACCCATTGCACCCTAATTTTTTAAATACCGGAATACATTCGCAATGCCCATAGGTCATCTGAGGTTTTGAGCAGCTGTTATGGAAGGGTGGGAATACTCACAGGACTGTTAACATATTACAGGACCTAAAGGTCACATTTCCTACAGTCTCGATCTTATTTCCCTCGACGTCTCTGCAAACAGAAATAGAAAAAATTTGGTGTATTGAAAATGTAGGAAAGTGTTGGAAATTGAATAAAGACAAATCACTTCTACTTACTGATTAGCATTAGGTTATTAGAAGACCGAATCATTTTATAAAATATAGATTTATTAAGATTTTTTTGGAAGTGTATAACTTAAAATGCTCTCTACAAGCTCTCCAACAATGGAAATAAAATAATAAATAAGTTTTATCATGACGTTGTATTCAAACTTACAGCCAATTTAATCGTGGCATCTCCAGGCAAATATCATCAAGCTTTGTGAGAGCATTGTTCAACAACACTCTGAAACACAAGCAAAAGCTTTATAAGCAAAGTAGCAGAGTAGCACATTTTGAAAACTAGAAAAAAATGTTAAGAGAGCAGCTCCTATGCATTTGTTAAAATATAAGATTTACATTTGAAAGACAGAAGATGAGTCACCAAAATAGCAACAGGCTGAAACTCACAGCAGCACAAGGGAGCGCAAACCAGAGAAGGTCAAAGAGGAGATGTGATGAATGTTGTTGTTCTCCAGAATCCTTCAGGACAAAAAAAGGAGAAGCTCATTAAAAAAAAACACTGAAGCCTCACAAACTGAAGTGCTTTGTCCAATATTTGTTCAGGGGACACTAATTTATGCATAAGGGTTATGAACCATAACTCAATGGCATTCAATTAGATGTGTGATGGAAGTCCAATCACTCGTGTTTCTTTAGAGCAAATCCTCAGTGACTGCTAATGACTCACTCCTAAATATCACAGAGAAATAACATCAGTTTTGTGCTGTCTATATGTTCAGTACTCATCATTAGAGAAGGTTTACTGATTGACACATGCCACTGCAGTTATCTGATTTGACGAAATAAAGCACTGAAAGAGAAAATCTATCTTTATTTAGCTGACATTTATAAAGCAAATGGGAAAATGACAAGAACACTTACAGCCATTCTAGTTTGTGCAAATCCTGGAATACATCAGGAAGTAGGGTGGTGATTCGATTATAACTGAGATACCTGAGAAAATAGGATATTACTGTTGTCTGAGAGTAGCCAAAAGCATTTTAAAAGCATTTGCCCACTGAAAAAGCAAATAAGCAAACTAAAACATCAATCATTCATGGCAAGCCCATTTGTCCCTCTCAGCAAATGAGGCTGATTAAAGTTTTACCATATTTGAAAGGACAATAGAAATGTCTGCTGACTCACAGTCTCGTCAGATTGTAAAGGCCTCTGAAAGCATGCGGATGCACTGCTTTAATTCGGTTGTGCTGGAGATACCTGAAATAAGTTACAGGAAGCATTAAAAAGCAATAAAAGACAGAGAAATAACACAAAATGTTACTCTATAATTATGTTCCCAAGGAGCGGAAGTGTCTTAAACACAGCGCTGCTTTTGCTTTTTTATTTATTTATTTCAAAAAATATATAACAGCTAACAAAAAAGTACAGCAAAAACTATAATATTTTGAAATATTGTTACAATCTTAATAAATTACATTTCAATTTTAATAATGTTTAAGGAAATGTAATTTATTCATGTGATGGCAAAGCTGAATTTTCAGCAGCCATTACTCCAGTCTTCACATGATGTTTCAGAAATCTAATAATATAATATGCTGATTTGGTGCTCAAGAAACAATCTTATTAGTATCACTTGTAATGAAAACTGTTGCGTTGCTTAATATATTTGTGGAAACTGTGATACATTTTTCAGGATCCTTTAGTTTCAAAGAACATCATTTATTTATTTATTTATTTATTTTTGTGACATTATAAACCTATAATGACAAAGACTGGTAATAGTTTATAGAAGCCCATTTTTGCCACTGAATAAAAAATAATTTTAAAAAAAGGTAATTGTTGCCTTTTATCTCACAATATATTTTTTCACAATTGTGAGTTTACATTTGACAATTCTGACTTAGAAGACAGAAACTCACAATTTTTTTTTTTTGGCATTTTAAGGGACAGGACAGTAGAGATTGACAGGAAAGCATGGGGTGGAGAGATGGGAACAGGACTGGCAAAGGACCACGAGTTGGGACTCGAACTCGGGTTGCCAAAGGTGCTGTTGCACTACGTCAATGCGCTAACCGCTAAGCTATCAGCGCCGACAGAAACTCATAATAATAAATAAACTCTCAATTGCGAGTCAAAGTCAAAATTGTGAGATATAAACTCGCAATTCTGACTTTTTTCTCAGAATTACATGATATAAACAACTGTGAGTTATAAAATCAGAACTGTGAGAAAAACTCTTAATTCTGAGAAATAAAGTCAGAATTGCAAGATATAAACTCACAATTCTGACTTTTTTCCTCAGAATTATGAGTTTTTAAGTCAGAACTGAGATATAAACCTGCAGTTCTGACTTTTTTCTCAGAACTGTGTGATGTAAACTTGCGATTTTGAATTATAGTCAGAATTGCGAGACATAAACTGGCAAATCTGACTTATTTGCTCAGAACTGCAAGCTATTAAATAAGAATTGTAAGATAAAAATTCACTATGCCATAGAAGAACCTTTTTTGTCTAAATGGTTCCATAAAGAACCTTTAACATCTGAAGAACCTTTCTGTTTCACAAAAGGTTTTTTGTGGCAAAAGAAGATTCTTCAGATTATAAAAAGGTAGGAAAGAGGTTGATTGAATGGTTCTTTGTGGAACCAAAAATGGTTCTTCTATGGCATCACTGTGAAGAACCTTTCAAAGCACCCTTATGTTTGAGTGTATCAGTCTTTTCCCCCTCAAAATTGAACTCTATAACTCACAATTGCGAGTTCGTATCTCATAATTCTGAGAAAAAAGTCAGAATTGCAAGAAATAAGTCAGACCTGCAAAAGATAAACCTTACAATTGTGAAAAATAAAGTCAGAATTGTGAGATATAAACTTGCATTTGTAAGTTTATACCTCGCAATTCTGACTTTTTCCACAATTGTAAGTTCATATCACATAATTCTGAGAAAAAATTATAATTGTAAAATTATAATTATAAAAAGTCACAAATGTGAGATAAAGTCGCAATAATAATCTTTTTTTTTACATTTTTTATTCAGTGGTGGAAACGTGCTTCCATAGTAGAAAGAAAGAAAGAAAACATTTTAGATGTTAAAATTTAGCTACATTTATTCTTCTATTAGATTCTTCATTCTCACCTCATCTAAACCCCACTGCACTGCCAACATTAGCCTTTTTTTGTAGCCTTTTCATATTAATATCCAACAGCTCTGTCATTAAACTTAAAAAATCCAAGGTTTACACAACTTTGAGCTCCACAAAAGATGCACTGTGGTCTCTATTCCCACATCAGTTTTTTTCCACCACTGCCAAGATTAAGTTTGTTCGTACAGTGAAGCTTCCATCTGTCATTAGATCAAGAATGGTGAGGACAAAAATATGGGTCTGATTCTGTCAGATTCAGCTGGAACTCCTGAGCAAGAAACCAGACAATAGTCACAACAAACGAGCATGTCAGATTAAGACATGCAAACACACTCGAAAAACTCAACAGCTGGAGAAGGAAAAACACTGAGCTATTTTTGTCAGGTTAAGAAAAAGAACTCTCTCAAGTTCTTCAGTTCTTGAAGTGTGTTTGGCTCAGCTCCTGTGGAGAGCACTGAATGTTTTATTCTACAGGGATTGTTTAATCTCACTCAACATCTCTATTTCACACACTTCTCACTACGGTGGCACAGTGAGGACAAGCAAACAACGTTTTGTGAACATCTGCGATAACGCCAAGGCGGCATTCATAGCATTACAGCACTATACAGTCCAATGGCAAGGAGAGATATACTTAGTGAAGCAGAAAGGCTCTTACAGCTTTTGAAGGCTCTGGTACTTCAAGAACATGTCAGCATTTAACTTCCTAAGCCGGTTTCTCTGCAGGGACCTGCAACATGAACAAAAGAGACATTTTGTTAAAAGTAATAGAATGCAAAAGCGACAGCACACTTTACAGTGGACATATGTTTCCCATTAATTTATCTATAAACCCATCAAACATTCTTCAATCTTTTTTCTTTTAAAAAAGTTTTAAAGGAACTTTAAAATGATAGATGCTATAAGAATTATGGATTACCAGATGGCATTTCAGTATAGTGACATAAATATGACATGACCATAGAGACAATGATATCATTATTTAAATCAGATTAAAAAAATAAGTTGCGTTTTGACCGATATACTCTTTATTCAGGAGGGAACACAGGAATGCATGGGAATATTTGACTTAAAGTTCTGTTTCACCTAATAAAGAGAAGCTGTTTTAAAGCAATGATTTCCTTGAGACCTTAGAGAGAAGACATGCAGCGTGTCTACTTGAAATCAGAGAGTGACATTGCATTTAATACACCTTGCCACATTCTCCGCATTACTGAAAGGTAGATGTGAATTTTGCTGTGGCATACTAATGAAGAGCGGAAAATCAAACAGAGCCGCAATACAGGAAATTGGAACTTAATTAAGAAGCAGCTTCAGCTGATACATAAATATGCATTGCAAATCCACATATTAAACTGCTAGAAAGGTTTATATCAGCCAGTTATTATGTGAACAATAGAGATTTTCACGAGGCATTGAACAAAAATGAGAACGAAGCTTCACAGTTATGTTGTGTGGAGAATAATGTTGGAACAATTATCTTTTAATGCAATTATCTCAGTTTTCAATGCTCTAAAATCAAACGCAGAGTCAATTAAGACTCAAAATTGAATACATCAGACTTGTTTTCTGATGCAACCAATGTTTGTGCTCACTGATGCTTCAGAAGGAAACACGATGCAGAGTCAGGGGTGTAAACTTTTGAACAGAATGAAGATGTGTATACATTTTTAATTTTTTGGCTAAATATCATATTTTTTTCATTTAGTACTGCCCTTCAGAAGCTACAGAAGATACTTACATGTTTCCCAAAAGACAAAATAATTTAAATTTACCCTTCATCTTCAAATTCAGAAAGTTGTCACCCCCTGGCTCTTAACGCATCATGTTTCCGTAATAGCGCTTCTGTAATAGTTGCATATGAGACCCCCAGTTGTCCTTAGTGTGAAAAGATGGATCTCAAAATCATTGTCATTGTTGGAAAAGGTTCAAATACACAAAAATGCTGAAAAACCAAAGAATCTGTGGGACCTGAAGAATTTTTCTGAAGAACAGCAGGCAGTTCAGGACAAACAAGGGACTTATGAACAACTATCACTAAACAACAAAAAAAAGCAGCTGTGGATCGTTCAGGTAATCAGTACAGTATTAAGAATCAAGTGTATGTAAATTTTTAAACAGGGAAATTTTTATAAATTCAACTATTATTTTTTCTTGTGGACCATATGTATTTGTCTTTTATGTGAAATATCTTATTCAGTTCAGTACTAAATAAAAAATAACATGCATTTTGTATGATCCCTCTTATTTTGATAAATTAACATTTTGCAGATTCTGCAAAGTGTATGTAAACATTTGACCTCAACTGTACATGTACAACTCTTTGGAAACACAAATGTTTATTCAGTCACTCTCAGAAAAACTGTCACTGGGGTGGTATCCTAAGACACAAAAGCTGAAAGGTTTGTACAATATTTATCCCTAAATGGGAAATATTGGTACCTTAATGGGGTCATCAGATGCCCATTTTCCACAAGTTGTTGTGATTCTTTAGGGTCTTGATGAAAAATCTATAATGTACTTTAACTATATATATAAAAATCTATAATATACTTTAAAAATTCTAAATGATTGTGTAAAACAACACCCTTTTTACCTTGTCAAAATGAGCTCTGCAAAAATCATCCGATTGTGGGGGTTGTTCCTTTAAATGCAAATGAGCTCTGCTCGCCCCGCCCCTCACATCTCTCTGTGGAGTGACGAGACATTGTTTACTTTAGCCGCATTTAACGCATTTAGCCGCGAAACTTGCTAACTAGCTCCTTATTAGGAAAGGTGATTGCAGAGATTCAGAAAAAAAAACCTTATACTCACTTCTGCTGTAAGTGAAGCTGGATCACGAATGATTTGCGCGAACATAGACGCATTTATGTAGATCGGGAGGCGCATTCCCTTCACAAACAAACGTAATCCACTGCATCTTCAGCAGCTCAGATGTCGGGAGTAAATGACCACTATGTTCATTATTATATCCAGCAACACAAGAAGTGATATCTCCTCAATCGGAGATATTTTCTTGTCTAACTCACATCCCTGCTCTGGCATCGAAACAATGGAGGTCGGACCGAGACAGCTGATCTGAGGTAAGACGCTCACGTCAATCAACTATCATGGGAGCGGCCTCTGTCGACGGTGTGACGCCACACCGACAGGCATCTGATTTTGAAAAGGGGGATATTATTTTTACAGATTAATTAAAAACTACTGAATGGACTTTTATCATTATAGAGTAGGTTTGTACATACACTGCCATAACACATTAATATTCAAACAAAAAAAAAAATCTATTTTATATTTTTACATTACCATTTTAATCAATATTCAGTTTATTAAAGCCAAGCATGAATCTCATCAAGTGTTTTTAAGTATTTTACATTTATTCCAAAATAATAGCTCAACGCATTAACAATTTAAACAATATTTATTATTTGTGAACTTATGTTCGGCTATTCTTTTTAATAGTTAATTTGACTATTTTTTAAATTTTTTTGGATTATCAGTCATCAAAGCTCAGTAAATATTGGTCACAGACACAGAGAATTACTTTAAAATTCACCAAACTGAATACTCAGTTTATGTTTTTTATGCTGTTTATCTAACCTCTAACAAAGTGGTTATATCTAACTGTGTGAGTTGTTTACTGACTTTTTTAAATTAGTCGCTATTTATTGATTTTTCAGACTGATTTGTAAATGTGGAATGCGCAAACACGATTTATTGAATGAACCAGTCACAGTCAATCATAACCAGTCATATCCAATGATATCGCGATGGAGGCATTGCCTCCTCTTGCATGACTTTCCCGCATTCATTCTCAGTTACCCCCCAACAAACTCAATTCATGCTTTAGGCGGTCTGTTAAAACTCAATGGGCCCAGGGGAGGCGAGAGAGACCTAGACTTCTGCTGTACCTTTGCCTGCTGGTTTTGCTATTGGGCAATGTTTCTTTAGAAAAAAGAGAGATTTATACACTTTTAATGTTATATTTTGTAAAAAACATTGCTTTATTTTTGTACTGCAAAATTTTTTCTCATCCAATATTTAGAGAAGGCACTGCCTCCGTGCCTCCTTGGAGAAAACGCCCCTGCTTAAAGGTACATATTAATGCTAGTACATAATAGTACCTAAACTTGACATATCAGTGTCTTTCGAAAGGGTAAAGCCACAATGACAGATTTTGAAGAGTGTACATATTCAACATTTAGAGTAAAGCAAACTTGTCGGTTTGCCTTCACACCTCATGCAAATCCGAGGAGTCTCAACAAAATGCAGCCACACTCCACAAACAGGCCGTGAAACTCACATCATGGTGACATTAATGGATACCACGGGGACGTCTTTAAAGTGAGCACCGTCACAGTCCAGCTCCAGGTCCCTGCACTGGCATTCAGCTGGGACGGTCCCAAGCACTGCATGACAGATAAAATAAGAGATAAACCAGACAACATTATAGATGTACAACTAAGTGTTCAAAAAGTATGTTTACATTACAGTTTACTCTGTAGTAATACTTAATATCGGAACACTCATGCTGAACTAATAAGCACTAAAGTATTTCTGCAAGCTGGTTTAAGTCAGCTTATGTTAAGGATAAGTTCTACTTAGATTTTCTAATTAGTTTCATTTGAGCTCTCAAGAGAAATCAAAACTTTAAAGGTCAAGTGTATAATTCAATGTTAAAATGCTTCCTCTAAGCTTAATTGAGCCATTGGTAGACTCGTTATTCCAAAAATTCCAACTAATAGTGTGAATTTGAAGCGGGACTATTTGTTTTTTATAACCAATGGCAGACAGAAATGTTACAAATACTTGAGAACAACAGGAATGTAACAAAACATATAAAACATGGGTATATGTATATGAAAAGTTTAAAATGTTTTGCCTTATGTTTCACAGAAAATCATTATATATAGAGGGAAATATAAGAGTTTTTTCAGGAAATGTTACATTTATAACATATTCACCTATAAAAAATATGATTTATTGTATACTGTCATTCATACATACTGCCAGCAAATAATTCAAAATAAGAAACAACAGATTTTGCATTGAAAGTGTATTTAAGTGAAAACTGAAAAGGAACATATGTAATCTGATTGTGTCAGGAGCTGGATAGTTCAATCTAATCTGCCAGACAGAATTAAGCCCCACGAGATACACCAAGTCTTTATCACAGTTAAACAGAGCAAACGGTTGCCCTCAAATCCAGGGAATGTAAATGCTTCCGACAGACCATCTGTGGCCCAACACACTGTTCCAGCAGAGTCTTATCTGTATTAAACATTGGGGAAGGACGTGAAAGCACAAAGACAGAACAAAAGATGCAGGGAGGCGACAGCAAGAAATAGAAATCGAACTCCGACATTCACCAGCATGGCCCACGGTGACTAATTTGGAGAGAAGAGGAGAGAAGAGATGCAGGCAAAGCAGAGATGGTGCTATAATAAAGCTCACACTGTCTTCAGACCAATCAGCTTGTGCTTTCAGAGCTAAATTTGCTGGTAATGAGGGGATGAATACAGCAAAGTCATCACTGCCAACAGGGGCTGGATTTTAATGGGTTATTCAGGCAGTTTTAGTGCGGGTTGCCTAATTCTGCTTGTAGTTCATTAATTAACAGTTGTCCATGTGCTGGGGTGCATGTAGGTTATGTTTCTATCACATCAACGATAATTGAAATTTTATAATTGCTTAAGCTGTTTTGCTATGTAAATGACCTAAGCTCATTGGAAGACAATATTAGTGAAACAAAATTGTTTCTGACCAGTGAAGTGTAAATTCATGCAAGCTCATTTCCACCACACTTTGGAAAATCATAATGACATAAAAAGTCATTATTGTGACATAAAAAGTCGAAAATTACAATGTACCAACCAGAGGTTGCGCTAGACTTTATCATTGTCTGTTATTTTGATGGACAGGGTCATAAAAATTGTGTCAGAATCTATAAATTTTCATATTTTAATTAGAATAACACATTTAATTGCTTTTATTTTTATTCACATTTACATTTTTAATCATGAACCTACAGGACGGCCGGCCTTCAGATTTTCCGTCACTTGGTGACCTCTGGTACCAACTAACAATCATAAAAAGATGACTTTATTCTCATAATTTTGACTTTATTGTCAAAATATTTCGACCTATTCTCGTAATTTTGACTTTATTCTTGAAATATTTCTACTTCATTCTCGTGATATTGACTTTATTTTTGAAATAGTATGACTTTAATCTAATAATCTTAGATTTTTTTTTAACGTGGCACTAAAATGCAGTCATAAAATGTTATATCAATGTATTACACAGTAAAATTACATTTATTTAACAGCTTAAGAGCGCTTTTCAAACAAAACATTTTAGAAAAAGAACATTGATTTATTTTAAAATTGTACAACAATACACTTTTAATGTTCTATTTTATTTAATAGGATATATAAAATATATGGTAACTAAAACAAAATTAGCGTTTTTTGGTTGTCAAACGTGAGTGGATCATGTTCATAATGTAATGAACTCCAGCTGTGGGTTCTCTGCTAGGACACCTGTGTGAACTTGAGAGTGAGTGACATCCGTTAAAAATCACCTTGAGTTCAGCTGGTTAAAAGTCACAGCAGAAATGGTTAGACACCTATTGTACAGTGTCATGTTTGTTTATTGGAGCTTCGCAGTGTCACTGCAATATAACACCGATTTTTCACACACCCAGGCTCCATCTAAACATGTATCTGTGATCAATACTGCCTATCACCTCCAACCGTAAACCATATAAGCCTCAAGATATGAGCTGCCTGAAACTTATGAGCGGTTGCCTTAATCTTCTTTCATTTCCTGCCCAAGTCTCAGAGTAATAAAACTTTGAAACAATCAAACAGCCTGTCATAAATGATAAAAAATAATAATTTTAACATTTTTTTCTTAAGAAACAGAAAACTTTTTTTGCACGTCAGAAAAAAGAGCGCAATATACAGACAGATGCTGCCCGTGCTAAACTTTAACCTGTTTGTTCAATCACATTTTGGGTTGAACAGAGAATTTGCCTCCAATCATCAGACACACATGCCTTAAAAACTCCAAACATAAATATTGCTGACTGGAAAAGCTGTAATCATTTAAATTCACTAGTAGGGATTTTTAATGCAATGTTTGGGAATGATCAGGTGGTTTTGTTTGCTCTCAAGTGGTCATTTAGTAAATACAGCTGTACTGACAGCATCTGACAGTAAAATGTTGCTAGTCAAAGCGCGCCAGTCAGAAAACAGAACATCAAAGTTGGGCATAAAAAGACTCCTCAAAGAAGACAAAGTGCACAATATCGGAAGTGAATTCATGACAATCAACTGTGAGTTGCTTGTCTGAAATCAACAAAACTGAACCAGTTCAGTGAGCATACAAACACTACGGCTGTGTTATTATGTGCTTTCCACATTTAGACGTGTTTTTGACAGTATTTTTTTGTCACATGACGTGCAGGAGAATAAGTAAATCAACCACACAATTTACTAATTCATTCCCTCGGTTTAAGTAACTCGTGCGTACTAAATAATTACTTGTGATTTCATTTTTAGTAAATTGTGTGCACAAAATAATAACTTGTTCTACTTCTCATCCGCATTCTCATAAAGCTGTTGCTGCTGTTATGTTATGGACAGAAACACTTTAATTGGGTCTTATTTTGAGTTGGGAATGAGTTATAGAAACAATAGCCTTCTCAAAAGCCTTTCTCTACCAAACACAGAATTTTCTGGGTTTCCATGTTTTTAGTGTTAAACGCTATGGGGCGCTGTTACTCATCTCCTGAATGATTCCAGAATGTACTTTAAAAATAGTGCGATCATTAACAATAAACAGCATACAGTCGAGGTCAAAAGTTTATATACACCTTGCAGAATCTGCAAAATGTTAATTATTTTACCAAAATAAGAGGGATCATACAAAACGCATGATGTTTTTTATTTAGTACTGACTTGAAGATATTTCACATGAAAGATGTTTACATATAGTCCACAAGAGAAAATAATAGTTGAATTTATAAAAATGACCCTGTTCAAAAGTTTACACACGCTTGATTCTTTATACTGTGTTGTTCCCTGAATGATCCACAGCTGTGTGTGTGTGTGTGTGTGTGTGTGTAGTGATAGTTGTTCCTGAACAGTTAAACTGCCTCCTGTCCTTCAGAAAAATCCATCAGGTCCCACAATTTTTTTTTTTTCTTAGCATTTTAGCATTTTGTGTATTTGAACCCTTTCCAACAACGACTGTTTAGCCGCTTTTCCACTTTTGGGTTTATTATTTTTTTTGTGTCAGGAGTTTTTCCTTTTTTCTGTTATTTAAAGGAGAAGTCCACTTCCAAAACAAAGATTCACATATAATGTGCTCATCCCCTTGTCATCCAAGATGTTCATGTCTTTCTTTCTTCAGTCCTGAAGAAATTACGTTTTTTGAGGAAAACATTTCTGCATTTTTCTCCATGACTGGACTGATATGGTGCCCCGATTTTGAACTTCCAAAATGCAGTTTAAATGTGGCTACAAACAATCCCAAACGCGGATGTAAACGATCCCAGCCAAAGAAAGGTCTTATCTAGCGAAACGATCTGTTATTTTCATTTAAAACATACAATTTAAATACTTTTTAATCTCAATCGCTCGTCTTGTCTTGCTCTGCCTGAACTCTGTGTATTCTGCCTCAAGACGGTTAGGGTATGTTGAAAAAACTTCAAACGTATTTTCTCTCTTAACTTCAAAAATCATTTCAAAATCATCCTACATCGCTGCAGAAGTACCGACCCAGTCTTTGCAAAGTGAACATGCAAAGAAGATCAAACACCCTTAACAGAAAAGATAAAACAGCGATATAGGACAATTTCGAAGTTGAGAGAGAACATGAAATGGGAGTCATGAACCGGAACAAAAACAGTCCAGGCAAAGTAAGACAAGACGACCGTTTGGCATTAAAAAGTATATAAACTATTATTTTAATAAAAAAACAAACAAAAAAACAATCGTTACGCTAGATAAGACCCTTCTTTCTCGGCTGGGATCATTTGAGTCCGCATTTAAACTGCATTTTGGAAGTTCAAAATTGGG
>JAHKKF010532647.1:0-10569 GCA_019740295.1 Labeo calbasu
TTAATCATAGTACAGTAAAACAATCGTTTTGTATCACAAGTTTTCTGAAAAGTTATGTTTTAAATATGCAGTCATTTGCATACTAAAAAAAAAAAAAAAATCTTGTTTGATTTTGTCGAAATATTAGAGTTAAAGGTTTCTCCAGAGGGGATTTCTCTATTTGTCACTCCATAAATCAGAAAACTCTCTCAACAGACAAAAAGCAAATTTTCAGCAATAAAATGTATAAATGTGACCCTGGAGCACAAAACCAGTCTTAAGTCGCACAGGTATATTTCTAGCAACAGCCAGCAATACATTGCATGGGTCAAAATTATTAATTTTTCTTTTATGCCAAAAATCAAAGATCATGTTTCATGAAGATATTTTGTAAATTTCCCACCATAAATGCATTAAAACTTAATTTTTGATTTTCTTTACACTAGTCTGAAAGATGTTATGGACCAACAGCTCAAAATGCATGAAAAAAACAGTGGATCTGCCTGAAATGTCTTGATTTAAAGAACTTTCAGTTCAGTAAACAGATGTCTTGTCTTGCATTGAGGGAAGCATTTACAGAATTCTATAGTAAATGCATTTCAATTATTAACTGAATTGTTAAATCAAATTGTTAAATTAAATGGAATTGTTCTAAATTTTCTCCTTGTTAATTGAATCTAAACCCAGTGAATTGTGAATTAAATTGATTCGTTTATGATGCACAGACCTAATTGTTAGTGTGTAATGGCTTAATGTCATTCTCTCCTCCGTTCTATAAAGCTTCACATGACTTCAGAAGACACTTGAATGTAATGCACAAGTCAGTTGAATGTGCTGCATGAAGATTGATCAGAAGTTCTTCTGTGTTCATGGAATAAATAACAGCACACAGGGTTTGATTTCATGTTTAGACGGCGTGAGGCTGCTGTTTGTTTGCCTCATGCAAACGGCTGAACGAGAGACTCAGATCATGTCAGATGTGTGTGTGTGTAAAGGCAGGACCCACACACACACACAGAGTCCCAGTGCTAGATAAAGAGTGTAGCCTAAAGCTCTTGTAATTTGTTTGTATTTTCTGCCTAATGTAGTTTGCTCAATCTTGTTTAGTGCTGATGGAAAGCGATAGGCCTTATCTGGGTTTGCCGAAGGCATGAGTATCTGACAGCGCTTGAGCGGCGTTCCAGCAGTGACGTTACCCTGTGTTCACATCTGAAGTTTGACCATAGGGATGGACTGCACACGACGATTCAGTGTTTGTGAGGATAATGTGGACGTACAGGAGAGATATATATATATTGGGAATGCACTGATATATCAACCAATAATCAGTATTGACTGATAAAAGCACTGTCTGACATCAGCTGATGGGTTTCATAAACCGCTGATGATCGGGGCTGATTATATCCTGTAAGTCAGAAGGAGGCAGAAAAGACTGCAGCTCATACTGTGTGTAAGAAAATGTCTCTTGTGTAGAATTTTGGGCAGTCAAAATTAACACAGTACTAACGCATTAAAGGGGTCCTATTATGCTCTTTCACAAAGTCTTGATTTTGTTTTGGGGGTGTACTAAAACATGCTTTTCATGGTTCGAAAAACATATGCCTGGGGCCCCGCATTTTAAGTAAACCATTTAAATAAACAGAAATTAAATTGCTATACCACGCAGCGACATCTCTCTATCCCCGCGATGAGGCCCTCTCTTTCATTACGCTGATTACGCTTTTTGTGCCTCGGCCGCCTTTTTCAAACAGGTGCAGCGCATCCTCGCGAAGCTGTAGATTAAAAAAATGCATGATCTGGAGCGGAGCAGAACGTGGGACACAAGCATTTTTAATCCATTCCTATGGAAGCTGAGTTTGCACAATTTAGGAATGAACTGAAAAGATTTGTAGACACGCATAAACACGCACGTTAAACATAATGAAGTGGACAAATCTGACAGGCAGCCTGAAGTGAAAAAAAGAGGAAGAAAAGAAGGAAACAGGACAACTGAAAGCATATACTGTAGGCACCAATTTATGTTTCTGCCCACACTCTATTCCACTAGCCAAATATAACACATTTTATTCGTCATTGTTTCCATAAGCAAATAATAATGGGCTAGGTTGTCATGTAACAACTGTGCCTTAAATATTTTAACATTCCCATTTTTACAGCCTTTGTAATTGATAATAATTGATTAAAAATGAAAAAAAAAAAAAAAATATATATATATATATATATNNATATATATATATATATATATTCTCTGTTCGATATTGTGCTTGAATTCATTAGACTCCACAAAAGATATAGTTTGTGTTTCGTGAAGAGAATCGCACAGACTGCCAATACACTGTTAAACAAAACATTCTTTTCATAAAAAAAAAAAAAATGTTTTTTTTTTTATAAAAACCTAAATATCTCTCTTTGGAGTGGACTTTGTACATCTTTTTTATGCCTAAACATACACACCACACACTGACTAAAATTCAAAAAGAGAAAAAGCATAATAGGACCCCTTTAATGTAATCTTGCTTAAAGCCGTAGTTCAAGCCTGTAATGTGTGTCATCAAATAATCAACAAAGAGCTTTGTGATGAGAAAACAAAATCTGAGCTCTCGAATTCTGTCCATTTTATCACAAAACAAACAGTAAACGCCGTTTTGACGCTCTTAAATGTGGCGTGACAGATCACTGTAGCAGCTTCAGTTCAAGCTGCAGCGTGGATTTTCTTCAGCTTTAAGTTGCGAAATGAACATGAGAGAGCTTCAGGAAGTGTAAAAATATACAGAACAACTTACCAAAATGTCTCATGCAATGTCTCTATAACTGTTTCAGCTGCGGAAAGATGTCAATTAGCTTGTGAACAGTATGTCACTTAATGTCGTGTTTATTTATCACCATTTTGACTGAGGCGTGTGATATTTATGTCTGTGACGTTTATGTGATATTATAGCATTGCTGGATCATTCTGTGCATGAATTTAACCAGCAACTTCAGTCTCAGATCTTTGACTCGCTTTCCTCTCGTTCTTCAGGAGAAGGAACGCGTTGAGGCCGTGTCTGTCGGAGCCATTCTGTCCGACTACCAGAGAGTACGTGTGGAAAATGTGTAAGTGACCCTCTTACGCTCTTGTTTCTCCTTTCTCTTTTTCACACGTGAAGGAGACTAAACAGACTCCATTATGTCACTGGATAATTGGCAAAATAATTAGCCAATATACCAACACCTTGTGTCTTGCCTGTAGGACCGCACGTCATTTTGGATGAATAAATTAATAAATTAAATTAATAAATGCTAATATGATAAGGAACTCTTGTATTTTGTAACTCTGTTTTTGCCGTGAAGGCAGCCTCAGATGCTGACGTGGTATTAAAATCTGAATTAGTGCTACTAATGTGATCAGGCTCATTTGTCTCTCTGTTCTTCAAACTCCACTCAATGAGTAAAGTGTTTGAAGTGCACCTATAAAATAAACATATTTATAGAACTTTATCAAGGTATACCAGTGTATGTTTTGAATCTACCTGTGTTCAAACCCAAAGTTTAGGGTCAGTAGGATTTTTAAAGTTTTTTTTTTTTTTTTTTCTGCTTGCCAAAGCTGAATTTATTTGATAAAAATGCGGTAAAAACTTAAAATTTAAAATAAGTGTTTTCTATGAGAATATATTTTAAAATGTTATTTTATTTTTGTGATGCAGAGCTGAATTTTCAGCATCATTACTCCAGTCTTGATGGTCCTTCAGAAATCATTCTGATATGCTGATTTGCTGCTCAAGAAAAAATTCTGATTATTATCAATGTTGAAAACAGTTGTGTTGCACAATATTGTTGTGGAAACTGTAATACATTTTATTTGTCAGGATTAATATATTTATATTGATATTGATATTGATTTTTCACAGATGAATAGGAAAATCAAAAGAGCAGCATTTATTTAAAATATAAATCTTTTGTAACATTATAAATGTCTTTACTGTCACCTTTGATCAATTTAATGCATCCTTGCTAAATAAGTATTATAAAAAGCTCAAACATTTAAACTGTTGTGTGATTATTAATAAAGTATGTCATGCTTTCATGCACAAAAAGAATGTTGTTTCATGAAACATTTGAATACATAACTTTATAATATTTGTGGAAGTGTCATTGAATAAAATTGCAGTTGGCTGTTTTCAGACAGGTTTCTTGAACACTCCTCATCTTTCGTTGGTGAGTCAAACAGATAGTCCAGCCCCAAACTCATTCTATAGGTTGTTTGAAACATTTGCTCAAACAAATTAATGTTGTAAAAGTGTCACAGAGTTTCAGTCTCAGGATGTCAAACTATCAGTGACTCAAACTAGTTGAACACCCTGTGTGTGTGTGTGTGTTCACTTCGACCCAGCTCAATCTTGTTCTCCGCTGCCGTTTTCCCTACAGCTCACTTGAGTGGTGCGTGTAGCCTCACATACCGCTGTCAGTCAGCTATTGTTCCTCCGCCTGATACCGCGGGGTAAATGGTGTAACCCCATCTGTATACCTGACAGGCCGTAATGCCGCAGGGCACGACCATATCGTGCTAATCGCCCTAATCGCCCGAGCTCTCAGTTTGACCTGTGACGCTGGAGTGGACGTCCACCCGTGTCACATGAGCGCGGCGGTGGCTTTCCGCCAAGCCAGAGAGCGAGCGCTAATTTGTCTTTGAAGAGGTGTCGGAGTGCCGCCCTCTTTTCACTTCACATCTATCCATATCCTCTTCCACGCCTGCTTAGTTTGCTTGTTTGCTTTGTGTTTTTTCCTCATTTCTCCAGTTGACGCTGTCGCTCTCTCTACAGGTGCACAAGACTGCAGCTCCAGCCGCTGGCGTACCTGTGGCGCCGAGACCAGGCCACGCTGCTCAGAGACATCATATCGAGTGGCCTCCACGCCCTCCTCATCAAAGTGGCGGCGTACGGTGGGTGACAGACAGGACTTGAGCAGTCCAGCCACTGTTGAGTGTTCACAATGACCCCATTTTAGACTTCTGACATTCAGGCGATGCAGGGCTGAAACACAAAACAAATGTGATCTTCACTTTGGTAGTTTAAGTTAAGTTCAGTGATTTGACCACCACTGTGTCCTGTTTGAAACATTCATATGGGAGAAGTCTCAAAGAATTCTGCCTTAATCCACAAATATTTATAATTAGAATTTAACTGTAATTGTTCTGTCGATTGACAAAGCTCACACATTATAAAGCATTACAGATAAAGGCAAGTGCAGCAACATGTATCACCAAAATTTGAACTTTATTTTCACTTTGGTGTTTTTGCAGACTTCAGTACTGCAGTGGTACATTAAGAATCATTTTGTAATAGCATTAATCCCAGAATTTAATTGTGGAATCCCTGAACTTTGCAGCGCTGGTCAGACGATCTCAGTAATTCACACACGGGTTGTTCTTCAAGCGATGTTTGTGTTGGAACACACAGGGTGTGTCGCCCAGATTGAAATCTCTTTTAATCTTTTAAACGACTGCAGTTACATCTGCTCTCTGACTCCCATCTCACGCACTGCCGCAGGGGAAACACTGATCAGGTTCCACACTTAGATTTAAACTGAGGGGATTTTTTTATCTGGAAAATGTGCATGTATTTACAGGACATGTGTGGATGTGGTAGGATATCAGCATTTACTATGTGAGTTTCAAACTGATTTGTAACCAAAAACAGCATGCAGGTAGACAGTGCTCAGTTTAAGCAAAAAGCTTTGCTTCATATTGTGCCTGAGAACAACCTTTATATGCAGTATCACCTTCTCCATAATGTCACTGTAACATCTCCCTAACATCACCATACCTTCATAGTAACATCACCATAAAACACCATAAAACATCACCATAGCATCTCCGCAACATTACCGTACCATCATTGTAACATCATCATACACCTTATGTAATATCACTAACGTCACCTCACTTTAACATCATTGTAAATTCTCTGTAACATCACTGTAACATCATTGTAAAATCACTGTAGCGTGTCTGTAACATTACTGTAACATCACCGTATGGTGATGTAAATTTTCTGTAACGTCACTGTAACATTGTAAAATCACTGAAACCTCCTTAACGTCATAGTAACATCATCATAAACTTCACTGTAACATCATTGTAAAATCTCAATAACATTATTGTAACATCATTGTAAAATCACTTAAACGTCCTTAACATCACCATACCATCGTAGTAACATCATAAACCTCACTGTAACATCATTGCAAAATCTCAATAACATTATTGTAACATCATTGTAAAATCATTTAAACGTCACCGTAACGTTTTTAACATCACCATACCATGATAGTAACATCATCCTAAACCTCACTGTAACGTCATTGTAAAATCTCAATAACAATATTGTAACAACATTCTGAAAACACTTAAATGTCGCTGTAACATCCTTAATATCACCATACCATCATAGTAGCATCAACATAAAACTCATTGTAACATTGTTGTAACATCACTATAAACCTCACCGTAATATCATCATTGTACATCATTGTAAAATAACTGTAACGTTTCTTTAACATGACTGTAAGGTCACCGTGGCATCACCATACCATAATAATAACATCACGTAAAACTCAACATAAGGTTATTGTAACATCACCATAAACCTCACTGTAAAGTCATTGTAAATTCTCTGTAACATCTTTGTAAAAACACTGTAACATCTTCGCAACAGAACTGTAGCATAATAACATCACTGTAAAACTCTCTGTAGCATCTCCGCAGCATTGCCGTAAACTCTCACAACCTAACTTAACATTGTAACATCTTTCAGAAAAAAAAAAAAAGTACAAAAATTGTACCTTCAGTGGGACAACAGCTTGTCACTGGGGCAGCACCCTTAAAGGCATGGACCTAAAACTATGTACCTTATCTACCTCTAAAGGTGCATATTAGTACCTTAGAGTAGTCACATGTACCCTTAAGGTGCTAAAGGGGTATTAAAAAAAAAGAATAGTGCTAGTTTTATCCTAAAGGTGCAACTTTTTTTTTTTCTTTTCCCCCTTAAGAGTGTGTGTTCATTTTGAAATGATGAATTTGGTTAACACTAATGGACTGGTAACTGTACTCGAGGACGTTACATCCCAGTAGCTGTTTTACAAGTAATGTTTATATTCAGTTTTAAAGCTTGAATGATTAGAATATAAATGTGCAGTTGTAAATCTTCCATCCCTTTCTATTATTTGAAGGGTTTCAGATGAATTGGGATTACTTCTTGTTCTTTTTTTTCTATCAAAATCCCTTTTTTTTTCCCAAATCCTGCCCCGTGTCTTATCTGCGCTCTTCTAAATGTGTTTTTAAGCAGATAATTCGGTGTGTGAATATGAGCGATCACACCGTCTGTGTTTTAAACCCTTCACATGAGCTGCAGGAGACAGAATTACACTCAAGAGGATCTGTGTTTTTGTTGTTGTTTGTTTAGACGGTACACACCGGATCTGTGCGCGTATTGAAGGAATGTTAAATATCACCCGACGCAGAAACGCTTGTCCAAATGAGCCCTGAGCGATCTGCCGGCACGGCTTACCTCCAAACACCAACAGCAGCACCGGCTCCTGACAAATCTTCCTCTAAAAGCAAATTCCCCACATGTCTGGAAGAGTGTAATTATGTGCACACTGAGCTGTGTGTTTTTCTGCTTGGCTACAGGTAGAAGGGAAGATGTTATCACCACTGGCTTTTCACCTGGCCTCAGGCGGCGGTAATTAGAAATTAGAGGGTTGGGATGGACTTACACTGCCGTGGGCCGTCAGGGAGCGCCGCAGTAATTGCGGCTTTCATGGGTTTCATGGGTCAGGGCCGCGGGCTGAGATGCACGTGTGTATTGGGTGTCAGAGGTGTGTTGTACATTCACGTACACCACAGGTGGAAATACATGCTCGTCAGAGGGCGTGACACGAGAAATACTGTCTTCAAATGTGTGCCTGCTACGACTGTGTGATAAAAATAACAATTACACTTACACCTTTTTTGTATCGACCCAGCAGCCACATATATTTAATGCAAGAATATTTAATCGTTTTCTTTTATATGCGCCACACAATACAAAATTTAGCTACATTACTTTCATGCTAAAACATTTTTGAATGACACGAACAAATTGGTACAGAGTTTTGAATCAATCGTGAAAAGTTTGACCTGATTCACAGAAATGAATTTAAAAATTAACAATATGGTTCAGTTGATTATCATTAGTTAATGCATTGTGTCCTAAAATAACAACAAAGATAACTTTTGCAGCATTAATTAATCTAGGTAAATGTTATTTTATGAATATACTATTATTCATTCATTATATTATTAGCTCATGTTCGTTCACAATACAAGATTTACAGTGTTAAAAATGTATATGTAGAAATTAACATTGCAGCAAACAGTGCTATAAAAGTGTGAACGAATCGTTTTTAACTTAAACTCAGTGTAAACGGTTTCCCTTTGTGAATTTATCACAGCGCCCACGCATTTGGCATCTGTTCACTCGTCACCGGCGATGAGCGGCAGATATAAATTATAATCCTGTAATGACACTTGAAGGAGGATTGTGGGTAATCGCGGGGTTGACAGAAGACATTCAAACCACTTTAAAGGAGGGGATCTGTTGTTACGAGACGGCTGCCCACACAACACGCGAAGTTGAAGTCGAAGAAAATCTCTCCTCGACGTTTGTGCCAACAAGTTTCTCTCTGTAATCATGTCAGAAGCCGGAGCAGAACTTCTCGGCGATCGCCTCGCCACCTCTGTGCAGCCGAGCAGAAATAATTGGCTGGTAAATACGGCGGCGTCAGATATTCATGTAATTAGTTAATTGGTTGATTTGTGTGGGTGAGGATGGCCAGACGCAGTGTTGTTTCCAGTAGTTAATTGGATGACAGTTCCAGTGGAAATTGGCATGTGTGAAGTTGAAAGGTCTGTTTACGGTGTTGCTGCTTTCCTTTTTTAATGCCTGCTTTATAAATTTATTTTCTGCAATTATACTGACTCTTTCAGCTTGAACTTTTCCACTCAAATTGTCGGCATTGTATTCTTATTATTGAAATGCACACAACCCTTTCCTCAACATGTGTTTTAGTATTTTTTTTTTGAGGGATGTGCAAATCTTAATGATAATCTGCTAGTTCAGCATTTCTTAAAGACATCACGGGGCGCTGGATGGAAGCGATATTTTTAAAAAATATGAGGTTATATAGAGTACTTACACAGGTATCGCACCAAAAAAAAGTTTTTCCTCATCAGATCTGTACAAAAGTGTCATTCCATCACTTGCTCACCAATGGATCCTCAGTGCTGTCAAAATGAGAGTCCAAACAGCTGATAAAAAAAAACGTCACAATAATCCACAAGTAATCCACACCCCTCCACTCCATCAGTTAACATCTTGAGAAGACAAAAGCTGTGTGTTTGTCAGAAACAAATCCATTATTAAAGGAGAATTTCACTTCCACAACAAAAATTTACAGATAATTAAAAAAAAAAACCTTTGTCATCCAAGATGTTCATGTCTTTCTTTCTTCAGTCATAAAGAAATAGTTTTTTGAGGAAAACATTTCAGGATTTTTCTCTTCAATGGTGCCCCCAAGTTTAAACTTCCAAAATGCAGTTTGAATGCGGCTTCAAAGGGCTCTAAACGATCTCAGTCGAGGAAGAAGGGTCTTATCTAGCGAAACGATCGGTTATTTTTTTTTTTTCCAAAAAAAAAAAAAAATACAGTTTATATACTTTAAACCTTAAATGCTCGTCTTGTCTAACTCTGTGTATTCTGGTTCAATACAGTTAGTGTATGTCGAAAAACTCCCATCTCATGTTCTCCCTCAACTTCAAAATCGTCCTGCATCGCTGTTTTAAATTTTTTTTTTTTTTTTTTTTATCTTCTTTACAGGTTCACTTTGTTTCGACACACCCTAACTGTCTTGAACCAGAATGCACAGTGCACACACAGAGCTAGACAACACGAGCATTTGAGGTTAAAAAATATATAAATTGTCAGTTTTTTTTTTAGAAAACAACTGATCATTTCGCTAGATAAGACCCTTCTTCATCATCTGGGAAGCCGCATTTAAACTGCATTTTGGAAGTTCAAACTCACAGACACCATATCAGTCCATTATATAGAGAGGAATCCTGAAATGTTTTCCTCAAAAAATGTAATTTCTTTACGACTGAAGAAAGAAAGACATGAACATCTTGGATGACAAGGGGGTAAGTACATTATCTGTAAATTTTAGTTGTGGAAGTAAACTAAGACATTCCATATTGTTGTTTCCAGCTGAAATACGAGTCCATAATCCATAATATTGCTTCCTCCAGTGAAAAAGTCCATCTCCTGTTGTCTCTCACATCAAAATCCAGTCACATATTTGTGTAGAGCTGTTTTGGACTGTTACAGCTTGTAAACGGTGCTTTATCTGTGCAGATTTCTCTCCTAATTCAGACCAGACCACGTTTTCACTGGAGGACACGTTATTATGGACTTTGAAAACATCTTGATGGATTTGTTTCAGCTTTTGTCTTCTCAAGATGTTAACTGATGGACTGGAGTGGTGTGGATTACTTGTGGATTATTGTGATGTTTTTAT
>JAHKKF010532648.1:0-39085 GCA_019740295.1 Labeo calbasu
CAATTTTTATTATTTTATTTTATTTTATTTTATTTTATTTTATACGTCATCCAAAGAAATTAAAAACACCCCAAATCTTGCGACAACCGCTAATTTTCTCTAAATCATCACCTGTGGTTTTAGGTGCTACACATATTACCTGTGGTTTTACATATTTAATGTTGGTACTTTTTTGTCAATTTGAATTATTTTATTTCTTATTACTTTTCTTTTTTTTAATTAGCTACTTTTTATTTTATCTCTACATCATTTATAAACATTAAGAGCTTTTATTCCTAAGTGTGTGTGTTTTGTTGTTTGTAGGTACTCTGCATTCCCCACTGATGTGGGTATATGGTAATAAATTCAGATCTCTCTTTTTAAAATAAATTCAACGCTGATATTTATTGCTGTGGGTGGTACATTATGGCACATTTGTCTGATAATTAGTGGATGGATGAGTGTGCAACCAGAGCTGTTTCCAGTCATAACTCTTGAAATGTTTCCTGCGTCAAATATATTTTGGCAATTTGTACCTCGTAAACACTCACAGCCACAATTTATGGACAAATGCTTCCAATGTGAAGAATATGGTGTAATCAGATTAGAAAGAGGCACATATTTAGCTTATTGAGACATATATGTTTGAGAAGCTATTAATCTAACATAAAATTAACATAGTGTGAAAACAATCTTTATTTAAATACATAATCTATCCCAATACTTAATGTTAGGATTTTGGCCTGTGGCACCGCAGAGGCCTCAACTCTCTCAAATGTATATAATAATTAAAACCACTGAACAATGCCATAATTTTGCCATTTTTAACTGATTTTCAATTCTTTTCATTTGAATTACTTTTATTCATTAACAGTATTTTATTTTTTTTTATTTTTTTTTTGCTTTGTTCTGAACTGCATCCAAAGAAATTAAAAACACCCCAAATCTTGGGACAACTGCTAATTTTCTCAAAAACCATTACCTGTGGTTTTAGGTGCTATACAAAGTACCTATGGTTTTACCTATTTAATGTTAATATTTTTTTATTTACTTATTTATTTTTTATTTTATTGTATTTTAAACTGCATCTAAAGAAATTAAAAACAGCCCTTGGAATAACCACTAATTTTCTCTAAGTCATTTACTCATGTAATCAGCCAATTTTTATTTTATTTTATTTTATTTTATTTTATTTTATTTTATTTTATTTTATTTTATTTTATTTTATTATTTTGGATGCAGTTCAAAGGTATTAAAAACACCTCAAAATTGTTACCTATATAATGTTGTCAATTATAATTATTTTATTTCTTCTAATTATTTATTTTTTAAATCAGCCATTCATTTATTTTATTTGTTTTTGTTTTATTTTACTTTAACTGCATTCAAAGAAATAAAAAATACCCCAAATGGGACAACCACTAGTTCTCGCTAAACCATTACCTCTGGTTTTAGGTGCTAAACAATAACCTGTGGTTATACCTATTTAATGCTTGTACTTTTTGTCAATTTTAAATATTTTATTTCTTATTATTTTTCTTTTTTCTTTTAAATTAGCCATTTTTTATTTTATTTTATTGTGATTTTTTTCATCAATAAATAAATAAATGTACTTCAAAATGATTAACCTAAGATTTACACACTATTAATTTTTGGTAGTTTTGTCAATTATATTTATTTATTTATTTGTGTTTTTTTATTCGTTCATTCATTCAAAATGTTTAATTTTAAATCATTTTCATCAATAATATTTCCTGCTCTACTCTGTAATGCGCATATGTCCACTCTGCCAGGAATTTTGCAACTCCATGCTTTTCCAACAGGTGGCAGCACACATTCCCGCAAAAACGCAACTTGTGAACTCTCGCGATAGGCTGCGAGACTAAATCATGTGGGGTTTCCTACTTGAGCGCATGCGGAGTCCTTTCCTCTTCAAGTGATCTGAAGGAACGGAGCGCTCCCTCGTGCGTGGCGCACGAGATCATTAAACATGGTAAAGTTGCATGATTTCTTTATGCAATATTTAGAAATTAACACTTTGGTGTTTTGCAATATATCTTAAAAGTAACGCCTGCGTTGTATTTAAATCAAGCTTTGTAATAGTGTAGTTGCGTGTTTGTAGTATCATCTTACATTTGAGATCTTTTCTCTTTATTGCAATAACAGGATTATTACAATTGTTTTGATTAGTCTGTTATGATGCGATTGCATAATACAAACTGCATTTAATCAATCACCGCAGCCTGTTCGACGGGATAAAAGGTGAATCCGGTTAACTTACACAAGGCCTCAATGTGATATTAAAGGCCACGGCAGCCATTAAATTCAATCTAACATGCTCCTGAAGTTTTACTCACCTCTCGAACGTTTTCTGGATCGATGTTCCGTTACCGATCGCAGTGCTATGAGATGTTGATCAGTTTTAAAAGTGGCACGCGTTGACAATTTGATCTGCTGGAGGAACACGTGGTGTTTCTGTGCTAACCCATGCTAATGTGTGCCTCTCCAGCTTCAAGTTCTAATGCAGTAAAATCTAAACGGGGGTAGTTTATTAACGAGTGTTGTTATCTTTTGCTTACGCAATGTTGTATAATCATATTAAATACGTAAAATTTAACAATTGCTTTGTACCTGGAGGTGCCATCGCCATGTGGGCTAATGCACGTGTTGATGTTGACCTGCAACCTCGTCTTATCAGATCGAAAATATTCTTTTGTAACGTTATGTGTTTGGTTGTTAATGTACAAATGAAGCATTTGGGACTTTGTCCCTTTTTGGTATAAGTAGTGATTTATGGTATTGGTGCTAATCAATAACCTCTGTTTCTCTCAGGTGCTTTTACACGTGTTGTTCGAGCACGCATCTGGATATGCGTTATTTGCGGTTAAAGAAGTGGAAGAGATTGGAATGCTTCTACCTCAGGTTTGTGTGTTTAAGAAATGCAAAACAATATACATTTTCCTTAACAATGTGGTAACTAGAAGGTTGTTAGTTCAAAACCCACCTGAACAATATTACACACCTTAAAAAAGATTTCCGGTATAAAATTTTCACCCCCATGTTGTCCAAAATATTAATGTCTTTCTTCAGTGGTAAAGAAATTAAGGTTTTTGAGGAAAACATTACTGGATTTTTCTCCATAGTGGACATCAATGGGAGGTCCAAACTGTAATTTCAGTGTAGCTTCAAAGGGCCCTTATATAGCAAAACGGTCATTTTCTTTAATAAAAAAAAAAAAAAAAAAAAAATTATTTATTTATTTTAAAAAACAACTACTCGACTTCACACATTTAGTAGTCACACTGGATAGGCGTAAGTACCGACCCAGTGTTTACAAAGCAACGCTTTACAAAAAAAAGGTCAAACAATGTCTGACAATTTTGAAGGAGAGTTGTTGTTTTTGTTTTTTTCCCCAATACTCTACCTTTTAACTTTAACTGTTCAACTTGAAAATGTTAATCAACTTAAACTACAACATGACTCAAGTAGCTTTTTTTTCTTTATTAACTCTCTAGTTAGAAATGTCTATTCCAAGTGCACCACACGTTGTCAACAAGATGTAAATGTTAAACGAATCGCTTACTAAATATCCTTGCAGAAAAGATGCGTGAACTACAACTACGTCTTGTATGAACTTCTTATACATCTTATGTTAAAAAATAGGGGAAAGGTTTTTTTTTTTTTTTTTTAATAAAAGTCAAGGTAATGCAAAATGACTGAAGGTAAAATGGCAGTAGACTCTTATCTATAAATGTCCTGTAAAAACAATGAACTGCAACTTTCGGCCTGTCACCATAATACAAATATGAAATATCAGTCATACAGTAGTAGTTCTTCACGGGCTTTTTTTTTATTTGATTGCTCAACTCCCATCTTCTTGCATGTTTTTCGTATTCCACTGCCCATGTTGTATCTTTGTCAGCACAAAAACGCCTTCTGTGTGAATGGCGCCTAGCAATATGAGCGTGGTTAATCATGTGCGTCAATATTCGTTTGGATTGTTCTTTTCTCTTTACTGTTATCACTGGCATATAGTGAAAGTGTCTAATTCTAACACAACGATTCCTCGACTTCTTAAAAATGAAACATTAAATTTAAATTGATCGATTAAAATTGCCCAGGCCTAGGAAGAACTAACCACGTGTGAACTTTCCAACATGATTGTGTAATGCGTAAAGGCCTGCATTGCAGAGCTAGTGCGAGACGAGCATTTGTGGTTAAAATATAGAAATGTATTTATTTTTTAAGAAAATGATCAATCCTTTCACTAGATAAGACTGTTATTCCTTGGCTCGGAACAAGTGGAGCCCTCTGAAGCTGCATTGAAACTGTACATTATCAGAAGAAAAGACTGTTACTTTCATTTAGTTTGATTTCAAATCTAAGATTCTACTAAGTCACTAATTATTCATTCTTTCACAGGTGGAGCAAAGTGTCCTAAACCTTGGCAAGTTCAGTAGCGTGCTTAAACTGAGTGCGTTCTTCCCCTTTAAATCCGCCCAGACTGCACTGGAAAACATCAATGCAATCTCAGAAGGTAAATGAGATGGTGGTCTTATTTTGAAACATCATCTTGGATGCAATGATGTTATAATCTGTCAATCCCCTGAGTTACTGTGACGACAGCATTCCTACAAACTGATCATCTGAGGTTGATGTATTAACTTACAAATGATGACCTACAATTGCTTACCTCTTGTTTCTCTGATCCTGACAGGAGTTGTCCATGCGGATCTCAAGTTGTTCTTGGGGACCAACCTTCCGATGGGAGGTAAAACCAAGGCTGTGTTGGGGGTGTCTGATGCTAAGCTTGGAGCAGCGCTTCAGGAAGAGCTCAGTCTGTCCATTCAGACTGGAGGCGTTGTAGCTGAAATCATAAGAGGTGAGAAGAGCGTGATTATTGAAATTGGGAGGTTTCTGTCTTTAAGATGCAAATGTATAGCCTGCTGTAATGATGTGCCTAAATTGCCTGATTTCTGATGCTTCATTACTGAAAATCTGAACAGACAGGCTGTAAGTGTCTTTTTGTGAGTCCAGCTTTGACTGTTTCTAATGCATCCATTTGTGATTTGACAGGTGTGCGTCTGCACTTCCATTCCCTGGTCAAGGGGCTCACCGCTCAGGCTGCGTCTAAAGCTCAGCTGGGTTTGGGTCACAGCTACTCCAGAGCCAAAGTTAAATTCAATGTAAACAGGGCGGACAACATGATTATACAGTCCATCGCCCTCCTGGATCAGCTGGACAAAGACATCAACACATTCTCCATGCGTGTGCGGTAAGACACTTTCCCCGGAGTTTTTAAAATTGTATTACTCAATACAGCAGCCTCCTAATGCTTACCACAGACAGAGCCCCCTAGTGCACTGGCTGTACAGGAAATGGAGGGACAGTAAAGTCCTTCCTCAGGAGTGTTTGTTCCATCAAACTTGAGTGAACACAACCTGAGGGCGGGGGACAGTTTTTGCGCCTAGTAAATGTAACTTTAAAGCACGATTTATCAAAATTAAACCTAAATCATGATATGGCTTAGTGCGATTATTAAAACTAAAAATAATAGCTTGAGGGTTTAAGTTTTGAAAATGTAAGAAATTAAGACGGCCATACTTGGTACTGTACAACCAACTTGTACTTTAATTTTTTTGCTAACAGTAAATCACTTTTTTTTTTTTTTTTTTTCTTTTTTTTTTTTTTTATGTAGTTATATTAAGATGTAATCAAACAATTTGTGTAGCCATGCAAGTAATTAGTTTTCACTGCCTTATCTGAACTTTCACTTATCAGAACATTCTCTTATCTGTGTAGTGAATGGTACGGCTACCACTTCCCAGAACTGATAAAGATAGTGAGCGAAAACGCTATATATTGTAAGCTGGCCAAGCTGATTGGGAACAGGAAGGAACTGACTGAGGAGATGCTGGAAGCTATAGAGGAGATCACCATGGACAGTGGCAAAGCTCAGGCCATTCTTGATGCGTCCCGCAGCTCTATGGGTAAGATGAGCTCACTGATGTCTTTTGAAACTTAGTGTGGGTCTGTCTTGGATGTTATGATGTTCTTATAATCTGTCAATCCACTGAATCCATGTGATGACAGCATATCCTATTAAACTGAACCAGGACACCTCGCATGTCGATTTTACTAAACCAGTGATATATGGGAGGTGTTTATGCACATTTATTTATTTTTTTTTTTTTTTTTGGAAGGTATGGATATCTCTCCTATTGATTTGATCAACATTGAGAGTTTCTCCAGTCGTGTGGTGTCCCTTACAAACTACAGACAGGAACTACAAGAGTATTTGCGGTCTAAAATGGGCCAGGTGGCGCCAAATCTTGCAGCTCTGATTGGTGATGTGGTATGTTTGTCATCACGCTTGTATTTACACCAAGTTTTAATCTGGGGAGTTTTTACTTTTGTAATTTGGGAGTAATATTTATTTATTTATTTATTTAAACGTTTTTTAAACGTTTGTTATAAAATGCAATTATACAATATTGTACTATATTTTAATTTAGAAAAAATACATTTGCTGATGGCTTTTATACATTTAGTTACATTTATTTAAAAAAAAAAAAAAAAAAAATCTAGTACAACTACCTATTACTACCTACAACTTTACTATCTAATTTACCTATTCAAATTTTCAATGTTGAAGTGTTAAGATGTGACTGTGTTTGAGTAAACTGTCTTTAAAATGAAAATTCTGTCATTAATTACTCAACCTCATGTCGTTCCAAACCTGTAAGACCTTTGTTCAGCTTCAGAACACAAATTAAGACTTTTAATGAAATCCGAGAGCTTTCTGACCCTGCATAGACCGCAATGCAACTCGTGGTACTCTCGTGAACGTTTGTCATAGACTAACATGGAAGAGAAGAAATTATTGTGTAAAGTCGTTATTTTTGTTGTCTTCGCACACGAGAAGTATTCTTGTAGCTTTATAATATTTAAGGTTGAACCACTGATGTCGCATGGACCGTTTTAACCATGTCCTTATTACCTTTGTGGGCCTTGAACACGTCGGTTGCGTTGCCGTCTATGCAGGGTCAGAAAGCTCTCGGATTTCATCAAATATCATAATTTATGTTCTGAAGATGAACAAAGGTCTTACGGTTTTGGAACATCTTGAGGGTGAGTAACTAATGAGACATTTTCATTTTTGGGTGAACTATTCATTTAAATTCTGTAGAAGTATCAGGCTTGTGTGTATAGATGTTTTCTGACATCTGTTTTCTTTTAATAGGTTGGTGCTCGTCTCATCTCTCATGCTGGCAGTCTGACAAACCTAGCCAAATATCCGGCCTCCACCGTGCAGATTCTGGGCGCAGAGAAGGCCCTGTTCAGGTACTGGGGCTCCCCTTCCCTGCTGGGGTTTCACACAGCTGCGGTGATGGCAGGGCCGGGGCGTAGCAGGAGTGGGTGATTTTTGGTGTGTCAGTGAACACACCTTAAAGTGATCCCACTCAATCTCACGTACCCCCCAGTCTGAGCAGCTGATGAGGGTTTTGAGAGGTAGATACATTTGAAGATGTTAAGACCAGGCAACTCAAATTTTTCACTGTGAATTAGACCTTGAAGTTTAAGTAAAGCAGTAAATTCTGGTAGTGATCCACCAGAATTCCAGCAATTTTAAATATTTTGGTTTCGGCGATAATCCTTGACCGAAAGAGTGACATTTAAAGGGATAGTTCACCATAAATGAAAATTGTTATTCTTTGCGCTCATGTCGTTCCAAACCTGTAAGACTGTCATCTTTTTGATACATTATTTGAACTAATTATTATTGCCTTATTGCTATTATATGAATTAAGTAATTCCTAAAGGCAATTATTCATTTGGGTCTCCTTTTTTATTTGTATATGTTAAACTACTAAAAAATTAAATTGAGTTATAATTCTCCAACTACTCAATTAATCGTCAGACGGCCCTAGTCCTTATTACCTTTTTTTTGGGGGTCTTAAACGTGGTAGTTTTGTTGCTATCTATGGATGATCAGAACTCTTGGATTTCATCAGAAATATCTTAATTTGTGTTAAGATGAATAAAAGCCTTATGAGTTTGGAACGACATAAAGCTGAGTAATCAATGACAACTTAAATTTTTGGGTTTACTATCCCTTTAAATGACACACTTTTGTTAATGTATTTGGCTCTTTGCTGGAAAAACTATGGCTGGTTCAGTTAATGAGTTTAAAAAGTTAACTTTTTGGCCAATTTTAATCTTAAATTTAGATGTCAATCACACAAGGTGTAAACTCTCAAAAAAGTGGTGTAGATGGATTTTGTTCTGTGAATTAGGGCGCTGAAGACCAGAGGAAACACGCCGAAGTACGGTCTCATTTTCCATTCAACGTTCATCGGGCGGGCAGCTGCCAAAAACAAGGGTCGTATCTCTCGTTACCTGGCCAACAAGTGCACCATCGCATCGCGCATCGACTGCTTTTCTGGTTAGTATCCCATCTCCCTTTAGTTCTTTAGAGTTAGGTCTAAATTAGTTCTTGCTATGATGCTTTTATTTTTCGTCAACAGTAACCCACCTCAGTGGATGTTGAGATGATGATCCTGAGCAGAATTTTGAATCAAACACTTCAATGTTTGGTGCTCTTCCTTGTCTTGACATGTATCTTGTTCACACAGAGGTTCCCACCAGCGTGTTCGGTGACAAGCTGCGTGACCAGGTAGAAGAACGTCTGGCATTCTACGAGACTGGAGAGGCGCCACGTAAAAACCTGGAAGTCATGAAAGAAGCAGTTGCAGAGGTGAGAACTATTCATTAACCAGTATGCTAGTTACTTTCAGGAAGTGCTGTGAGTGATGACTCATCTCTCCTGACTCTAACATGGAGGCAAAAACTGATTTAATGAGCCTGACACAGCATTCCTAAGTTTAGATTTTACTAAGCTTGTACAAATGCAAATACATGAACGTTTTTCTATCTCGCAGGCTAGTGAGGTAGCTGCCGAAATCAAGCGCAAGCTCGCAAAGAAGGAAAAGAAGAAAAGGAAGCGTGAGCAGAGGAAACTAGAAGCTCTTTCCACAGCAGAAGGAGATGAGGAGGATCTCGAAGCCAATGGCGAGGCTGAGGTACGTGTGAGTTGCACTTCATCTGTGGTGTTTAGCGCAAGTAGCATGACTATACTGGAGGCTGGACCTTCTCGTGGCCCTGTCTTACATCTGTCGTGCTTAAAGCAAAGCTGCTCCGACCATTGACAGGCCCCGATTCAATGGGTTTGATCACTGATGTGAGCAGGACATGATCATCTGTCAGTGTTTGTTTTTGTTTATTTTATACATGGTGTTGATGGTTTCCTCTGTTCTTCAGGAAAACGGAGATGCTATAAAGAAAAAGAAAAAGCAGGAGGACGAGGAGGTCTTAACGAACGGTGTTGAGGCCACAACGCCTTCCAAGAAGAAAAAGAAGAGGAAGATTGACACCGTGGAGGCGGAGCCTGAGGTGACCGAGGAGGCTGATGTGACACAGGTGGAGAAGAAAAAGAAGAAAAAGAAAAAGAAAGCAGAGGATGAATAAACGCATTCATTCTCTATGAACTTTTGGACTGTTTCATATTGTACAGGTTTATTTTTAGTTTCACTTATAAGTGTTGGACTCGCGGTCAAGCGTTGAAGATGTTTGCGAGCCGAGTGTAAGAAAAGCGGTTGTGTTGAGAGCCCGTCACGTGTTTTTCTTTTATACAATCTTGCTTTATTTCCTGTCATTCTCAAAGCACCTTCATTTATGTGCCTTGCTCTAATAAAATGACAGCCTTTTGGCAATGAAAAGACTGAAGCTTGTCATCTAAATTTACTTTAATGCTGCTTTGAGATGGTTTCACTTGATGAGTGCTTGTTTGGTTATTCATGGTAGTGTCTGAGCTGTTTGTAGTTATGCATATTTTTATACATACAAATACTGAGGTTAACCTCTTGCCATGATCGTAAATGTGAACTGATATCATGCATGTGGTGTCAGCTTAAAGCTCTGTTTCTGAGGTACTCCAGCTATTCTGATTCATATTAGACAATGCATAAACAATTGGCGTTTCAATAAATTCATATACAATTCACTTGTAGTGTATTAAATTTTAATCTGAAAATAAACCATTCTGCATTAAGACTATCACATATTGAAGTTTTTTTTTTTTTTTTTCTTTCCATGTTACAATAAGGTTGCACATTAGTTAACAGTGGCTAGCGTGATACAAGGAACAATACGTTAACAGCAGATATTCATGTTGCTTAACACAATTATGACAAGACAATGGTCTTTAGCATTTACTATTTCTGTATACAGAGTATGCAAAAGCAAAGAAATTTATTTCCTAGCATATTTTTTGTCTTCAAAATGGTATTTTTTATAACCTTATTAAACACTGTACAAAAGTTTTTTTTTTTATGCTCATCAAAGCTGAATTTACTAGGTTAAAAATGCAGGAAAAAAAATGTATTTTTGTGAAATATTATTGCAATTTAAAATAAGTTTTCTATTTTAATATACTCTATAATTTATTTCTGAGAAGCAAAGCTGAATTCTCAGCATTATTACTAAATCATTCTAATATGCTGATTTATAATCAGTGTTGGGAACAGTTGTGCTGCTTAATTTTTGGACGTGATATTTTATTCAAGATTCTTTGATAAAACGTTAAAAGAACAGTTTATTCAAAGTAGTAATTTTGTGTTATAATATATACACTACTATTCAAAGTAGTAGAATAAATGCTGTTCTTTTCAATACTGATAAATCAGCACATTAGAATGATTTCTGAAGGATCATGTTATACTGAAAACTGGCGTAATGGCTAATGAAAATTAAGCGCTGCATCACAAATAAATTATATTTTAAAGTATATTGAAATAGGAAACCAATACTGTGAATTGCAATTATGTTTCAGAATATTACTGTTTTTTTGATCAAATAAATACAGCCTTGATGAGCATAAGAAACTCTATTAAAAAACATTTAAAAATCTTACTGATCCCAAACTTTTGAATGGCAGTGTATGTAATTTTTTTATGTAAAACACTTCTAGAACAAAAATTACAGATAATGTACTCCTCCTTGTCATCCAAGATGTTCAGGTCTTTCTTTCTTCAGTCGTAAAGAAATAATGTTTTTTGAGGAAAACATTCCAGCATTTTTCTCCATATAGTGGACTTCAATGGTGCCCCGAGTTTGAACTTCCAAAATACCGTTTAAATGCGGCTTCAAACGATCCCAGATGCGGTTGTAAATGATCCCAGACGAGAAAGAGGGGTCTTATCTAGCGTAACAATCGGTTATTTTCATAAAAATAATAAAATGTATATACTTTTTAATGTCAAACGCTCGTCTTTGTCTTCCTCAGCCTGAACTCTGTTTTTATCCGGTTCATGACAGTTAGGGTATGTCGGAAAACTCCCATCTCATGTTTTGCCTCAACTTCAAAATCGTCCTATATTGGTGTTTTACCTTTTTTGTTAAGGGTGTTCCATGTTCACTTTGCAAAGACTGGGTTGGTACTTCTGCAGCGATGTAGGATGATTTTAAAATTATTTTTGAAGTTTAGGGAGAAAATACGATGGGAGTTTTTCGACATACCCTAACTGTCTTGAGCCAGAACACACAGAGTTCAGACAGAGCAAGACAAGATGAGCGTTTGAGATTAAAAAGTATTTAAATTGTATTATTTTTATGAAAATAACCGATCATTTCGCTAGATAAGACCCTTCTTCCTCGGCTGGAATCGTTTACAACCACATTTGGGATCGTTTGAAGCCGCATTTAAACTGCATTTTGGAAGTTCAAACTCGTTGCACAATATCAGTCCATTATATGAAGAAAAAATGCTGAAATGTTTTCCTCAAAAAACATAATTTCTTTACAACTGAAGAAAGACATGAACATCTTGGATGACAAGGGGGTGAGTACATTTTCTGTAAATTGTTGTTCTGAAAGTGGACTTCTCCTTTAATGCAGTGGCTAACATGACATAACGAACAATACTTTAATAGCAGTATTCTTCATACTTAACACAAATTACCAATTTGTAGACAATGTAGACAACTTAAGACAATGGTCTCAAGCATTGATTGTTTCTGTATACACGCTATCACAAGAACAGGCAACAGCAAAGAAATCTATTTATGGGATATCTTACTTTAAATGTATGTAATCTTTAATGTTAAATTGTTTAAACAAATTCATTTAAAATAAGACATTGAATCCTCCATACAACTGATTCGTTCAAACAAGCTGATTCATTTTGAACGAAGCAAGTGAGTCTTTATGAATGCGTCAATGAATCACCGGCTTGTTCAAAAACTCCATTCGGTCAAAAAGGCCGATTAACTCAGTAACGAAACACGGCTGTTTCTCGGAAGGGCAACTATTTTTACTTTGTAACTAGTTTATTGACGAAATAGAGAAAGAACAGTCAAAGATGACAATGTTGTGTCATATCAATATATGTGTGATATCAACGTGAGAGTTCAGTAAACTTAGCATCGTATTGATATTCGAGAAAACCACTCTTCTTGTGATAAAATATAATTTTATGAATATAAAAAACAAGAACGCATACAGGAAAAATTCATATGTTGAATTTTGGGGATATTTCATTTAGTTTGGTGGCATTTCAGACCCTCAGGAGTCATGACCCTATTTTACGCTAGCGCCGAACTAGCTTGCTTGATGTTATGCTTAATGGAGGGCTGCTTATATTAGGCTGGTGGTGTTAAAACATTTTAATTTAATTTTACAGCCGTGACAAACAATATCGAAGCTTAGAGACACTATTTTTACCTGCTGGCTGCATGTCAGCAATGAAGATAAGTCTGAGGTAGGTGGACGCCGCTACGGCCTGCTGGCGCTCGATTTGCGTTAACTGGTGCTTGTGATTGACAAGCGACGTCGAAAAGGGGGCGGGGCTCTTTTGGTCACGCAGAATTAATGCCATGGGTCTGAGATAACTAGGCTAAAAAAACAACAAAAAAATTAATTAATTAAAAAAGTATTTTTAATTAAAAAAATTCTGCTTAAGGACTACTTAAAGGTCTATCTGTGCACCTGCCTGGTATTTTATTTAAAAGTATTACAATTTTAAATAAATGTTTTCTAGTTTAATATATTTAGCTAAATTTCCAGCAGCCAGTCTTCATTGTCACATGATCCTTTGAAAATCATTCTAATATCCTGATATTTTCAACATTTATTATCAGTGTTAAAAAAAGAGTTAATATTTCTGTGGAAACACTGATATGTTTTTTCAGGATTCTTTGACAAATACAAAGTTTAGAAGAAAACAATTTATGTGCAAATACTTTGTGTGTGAATAATCAGACTGAAACCAAGTAAACTGGACAGTTTTATTTTGACAACAAGGGTAAAACCAATGTTAAAATGAAATCTGATCTAAAATGCTACCGTTTAGCCAATTTGGTGATTGGGGGGGGAGGGACGGGGTCACAAATGAAGGGCAGAGGGAACAAAAAATTAAGCATTGAAATTAAAATCCCCCTCGATAGAAAAAAAGTTCACAGGTGAAGGGGGTGGGAGAGGAGCAAAAATACAAAAGTTAAAAAAAGGCTTCACCATCAAGTGATCAAGCTTAGCAGTAATGTACATACATTATCAGGGTTATGTATACAAATAAAAACTCCCATGTTTGAATCATGATGCTTGCTCTGCTTCAAGTATATTCACCCTTCTGTTATGTTCTCATCAACTTCTCTGTCATCATATCCTCTTAGCCAGTTAGCAATGAAATAAAAAAAAAAAAATCCTTCAAAAACAAAATGCAGAAAAACCACATTTCATATCCTACCAATACATATATACTGTATAAATACATACATAAATATACTTTACATACAACAGCCAAAACTTTGAAAAGGGGAGATGAGAACGTGGGAGGAGGATGAGGATGATGGTAGTGTGTACGGGCGTCCCTCTGCTCTGATCGGCGTGTCATCTGGTGCGGGACGGCACCTGCGCTCTCGACTGCGCTCAATTGCCCCAGTAAGGGGAGCTGCCATAGTTGGACTTGTTGACCTGGGTCTTCTGCTGCATGGTGCTGGACTGGTTTCTCTGGCTTGGCCCACCCTACGTGAACAAAACACAGCAGACAGCTCAGCTTACAGGGGTAAAATCTTGCCATTTGGCTGTCGTCACCATATCAGTATTTTATTTTCCAAGTAGTGTTGTGGTAAAAATAGCAACGGGTAGCACCAGTAGCTCAACCATTTTTCATCATCGAAATAATGGCACATAGTCCAAAATATGTATAAAACAATGCGGATTTTTAAAATAACGTGTTTCATGGATTTTCTACTACATATTTCAGTAAGTGACATCACATTAAGCCATATAAGTCTTAATAGCCGGGGATCCCTTTAAAAATAGACAGGGACTGACCTGTCCATCCTGGGTGAGGTGATGATGGAGCAGCTGTGAATGGGGCTGCTGGTGGGCCGGCAGAATGTGAAGGAATGGAGCTGGAGCATAACCAGGGGCAGCACCAGGGGTCAAAGGTCCTGTGCCGCCCAGAGCAGAGGGGAGGTTGAAAGGAGGAGGTGTGCCAGCATGGAAACCCTGCTTATCGAACGGCTGCAGGGGGAAAGGATATGATTAAATACATAAAAAAAATCAATCAAAAATGATATACGATGCAATATATGTATGCATACACTACCAGTCAAAAGTTTGTGAACAGTAAGATTTTTAATGGTTTTAAAGAAGTCTCATCTGCTCACCAAGCCTGCTTGTATTTAATTCAAGTTACAGCAAAAACAGTAAAATTTTAAAACATTTTTACTATTTAAAGTGACTGTTTTCTATTTGAATAGATTTTAAAATATAATTTATTCATGTGAATTCAAAACTGAATTTTTAGCACCATTACTCCAGTCACATGATCCTTCATAAAAATCATTCTAATATTCTGATTTGCTGATCAAAAAAATGTATTAAATTAAAAATGTAATTATTTTTTGTTGAAAACAGCAGAGCAGAATTTTTTCAGTTTTTTTTTTTTTTTTTTTTTGATGAATGGAAAGTTCAGAAGTACAGCATTTATCTGAAACTGAAATCTTTTGGAACATTATAAATGTCTTTATCATCACTTCTGATCAATTTAAAAGCACGCTTGCTAAATAAAAAAAAAATTCTATAATTTTTCCTGACTTCAAGCTTTTGAACAGTGTAGCGTAAAATGTTACTAAAGCTTCTTATTTCAGATAAATGCTGATCTCTGGATCTTTCTAGTCATCAAAGAATCCTTAAAAAAAATGTACCCAACTGTTTTAAATATTGATAATAATAATAAATGTTTCTTGAACATCAGATCAGCATATTAGAATGATTCTGAAGGATAATGTGACACTGAAGGCTGGAGTAACAATGCTGAACATTTAGCTTTGATCACAGGTATAAAATACATTTTAAAATATATTCAAATAGAAAGCAGTTATTTTAAATAGTAAAAATATTTCACAATATTACTGCTTTTGCTGTATGTTGGATAAAAAAAAGAAACAAGATAATTCTTTAAAAAAAAAAACAAAACATTAAAAATCTTACTGTTCAAAAACTTTTGACTGGTAGTGTATATAAAATGTAAAATATTAAATGTATTTATAATTTTTTTAAAAAATGTAGTACCTGCGTTTTATTGTAAACAGTTCCACTGATGTCTGGCACCCCAGAATTGCTAGATGTCACAGAGACACCTGGGACACAAAGTGATGGATCATTTATTTTAATTTAATAGACAGGATGTGTTAATACATAAGAATAAAAAAAACAAAATGTGAAGTGCAAGTATGTACCTTTCCCTGGGCCGGAGGCAGCAGATTTGGCCTGTGTTTGAGAAGAGTTACTGTAACCTTTGCTGTACTCAGTTCCTGCCGGGCCTTGCGTCAGGTCATCGTACCCTTAAAATATACAAGAAACAATACTTTAATACTCAAGAGCACAAAGTATGCATGAGAATTTGCGTTTATGCTTAAATACAAACCTGAGCTAAAGGCATGTTGGCCGTAGCCGCTGGGCTGCTGGAATGGCGTTGTGGGGTTGCTCAGTCCCATGCCATGCTGCTTGGCCGAAGCAGGGGGCACGAACATGGTAGGGCCGTACTGGAACGCGCTGGGCACGCCAGGCACACCGGGGTAGTAGGGAAGGCCTGTGTAGCTGTATCCAGGGGGCAGGGCTGGGTTTAGGAAGGGTTGTTGTGTGTTGTGGTGGCCCTGTGGCTGGGGCTGGTTCTGGCCTTGGTTCTGAGCCTGCGGAGGCTGCGCTGTCTGTGGGGCATGAGCAGCAGACAGGCTGGTAGAGGGCGCTGGTGAGGTGGATTCACCTCTGCCAAACTTTGTGACATCACCTAAAGGGAGAAAAATACACTAATTTTAATTTGTCCTTTTGTCTATACTCATGTCATGTTTAACATTATGAATCAAAGTTTACGGTTTACTAATAAAAAGCAAACGTAGTACCTGAGTAAGGGTTGCTGGCAAGGCTCCCATCTCTGCCAGACAGCGTAGCAGTCGGCCCTGGGAATGTGATTCCATAGTAATCCTACAGGGATCAGAAAATGCTGCAGAGTGAACATTTGGCCAGACTAGGGCTGTCAACTGACTGTCATATAAATGATTGTGTTTAACAATTCAGTTTTCTTTTTTGTTCATGTTATTTACAGTAAATGTAAGGCCCTATAATTTCCACAATATATACATGCATATATATATATATATATAAATAATTTTTTTTAACAAAAACACAAGGAAATGGAAAACACGTAATTGAGTAAAAATAAAACTTAAATTTTAAAACTTAGAATTAAAAAGAAAAAAAAATTCATAGAGCCTTAAAAATTTAATTGTTTCATTGTCAATAAACCGCTGTTAAATTGTGAACATTTCATAATTTTAATTCATTAGACATGCTTTTTGATTATTATTATTTCTTAATTTCTTAACTACAATTAAATTACAATAAAAACAGAGTCTAAAGAAATTACAATAGAAAAATGGTATCCAGAAAAATTTAAATTAAAAAAATAAATTGTAATTTGTGAAAAAAATTAAACAGATTTCATAGGGCAGATTTCATAATTAAACAGATTTCAGAAATGTAATTTGTGAAAAAAAAAAAAAATACATAAAAACATACATATATTTATCTATCTTACTTGCACACTTTAATTCTCACAAGTCCACTTTTCATTAATGCTTGAATATTTTATATATAGTTATATTATTATTAATATTATTATTTTATTTACATACAGATCCTCTTTCTGTACATTATGATATTAATGTTACATTATAATTACATTGTATGAATTATACATACACAAATAAAAACAAATAATAAAATAAATACATAAACATGCCATAATAATAAAATAATAATTTTGCAAATTTGATTTTAATAATTTTAACATCATTTCACATTATTTCATTTCTGCATTTTAATTTTATTTGCTTATATTCACTATTTTATTTGGGTGGCAATTTTAAATTAACTGGAATCTACTGTACACAATGATCACGTTATCTCAAAATACTCATGATTAAAATCAAATAATTATAATCAGGCGATTACGTAATAGCAACAACGCTGGGTCAGGCTGATTAATCTTTGGGCTTTTTAAGCTGAAAACGGCACATGCATGGCCCATTTACAGATGTTAGCTCTCCTGCTCTTTCCTAAAATGTTTCCACCTAACAGCCTTGTAAATGTGTGCATATCAGCAGTAATGTTTATGTCTATATCATATCATAGAACTACGTCTGCCATTCTGCTTACAAGACGTTCAAAGCCAGTCAACTTATAGTCAAGAAAATACAAATAGGCAAGTTTAAAAAGAAAACATGATGCTCACTGGCAACTCTAGAGGAAATCTGAAGGGCTCAGACTTACCATTGGTAGTCTTGACTGGAGCATATGGAGGTCTTCATAACCATAAATCTGCTGTACGACACAAACAACAACTTTCAGCACTTTACAGACCATAGATGTTACTGAAATCAATATTAGTGTTTCAGTGTTCACAGACTTAATGCTTGTACTGGGTTGCATAATGAAATGCGCATCACTCTTTACAAGTCACAAACACACAATAACACCACCATACAAAAGCAAAACCATTAAATCATCCAACCCAAAACAAACACACACACAAAAATCCTGAAATTCCGCATACACTACAATACTTCCCAGAGGACTGAAAGCTGATCTGTTTTGATTTAAGAGGATGAGGGTTCTTACTGGATAGGCAGGCAGCAGGCCTCCGGGTCCCATGATGTACTGGTTAGGCAGCAGTGGAGGAACCCCCTGAGAGAGATTAGGAGGAGCTTTACCTGCACACAACAGGGAAGAGTTTTTAGAGAATGAAGAACAGCAGATTTGCTTCTCAAATCAATTAGACGCATGGGCTGTTGATTAGACTCCAAGCAAATATGATAATAAAAATCACCTTGTTTATGAGTACGATGATGTGACAACACTGATGTGTGCTCTTACCGCTGGAGGAAGACAGTAGCGGGGCAGTCCTGACACCGGAAGGTGTGCTACCGTTGGTGCCGTGACCCAAAACTCCAGACCCGTGCAGACTGTTGCTGCCACTCGCTGAGCTGCTAACACTGCTGCTGGGCAGAACGGACACAGGCGGCGAGGAAAACGCCATAGATGAGGGGGCGAGAGAGTTCACGCTGTCCACACTTGTATACTGAGGACAAACACAAACAGAGGTGTTGAAGAGACAGTGTGCGTGCGTTTGCGTCTGTGTGTGTGCATCCTTCAGAACTTACTGTAAGTGAAGATGTGGTGCAAAGTGCCGACACAGAGGAATGACCGCTGCTCACATGACTAGAGGAAAAACAGGCATAAGCAGCCCACATAACGTTTTTGAGGAACAGAACTGTGTAACACAAAGAAAAGCTACAAATCAGCATCTCGCTCACCTGCTGAGGGGAGGTAAGCTGGCGGAGGACAGCTCGGATGCCAGGCTGGGTAGAGCAGAGCTGTGTGGTGTAACGGAAGGGGGCAACAGTGAGGATGGGGCAGATGGGGCAACACTTGTGCTGCTGACCAGAGAGGGAGACTCTTGTTTTGGAGTGGAGGAACTCGATGTGGCTGATGGAGAAGGGATGAATGTCATATATTACAAAAATGAAGTAGTTAAACGGTGCTAAGATAAACCTTGAATGCATATGACACAGAAAGAAGGGTAAAACTGATGAGTTTGACTTACTGTCTAAAGCAGCAGAGGTCCTCGCACCATTGAAACCGTTCTGTCAGAGATGCAGACAAGGTGTATTAAATCAATATAGACAGAATAACTGTATGTTATGTGCACAGTACATATGCACTGTGCATTAAAGAAACGGTCAATCCATGGAACAACCTAAAGGAGTAGTTCACTTCCAGAACAAAAATGTATAGGTCATTTACTCACCCCCCTGTCATCCAAGGTGTTTATGTTTTTCTTTCTTCAGCTGTAAAGAAATTGTGTTTATCTTGAGGAAAAAATTTCAGGATTTCTCTCCATATATTGGACTTCTATGGGGCCCTTGGGTTTGAACTTCCAAAATGCAGCTTTAATGGGCTCTAAACGATCCTAGCCGAGGAAGAAAAGTTTTATCTACCAAAACAATAGGTTATTTTCTATTAAAAAAATTAATTAATCAATTTTAAATAAAAATTACAATTTATATACTTTTGAACTTCAAATCCTCGTCTTTGCGATGCGCATTCAAACTCTGTGTAATACGGGTCAATACAGTTAGGGTATGTCGAAAAACTCCCATCTCATTTTCTCCTCCAACTTCAAAATCGTCCTACATCGCCGTTTTACCTTTTTTTTTGTAAAGGGTGTTTGACCCTCCTTGCATGTTAACTTTGTAAACGCTGGGTCGGTACTTCTGCAGCGATGTAGGATGGTTTTGAAGTTGGAGGAGAAAATGAGATGTCATTTTGTCAATACGACAACTGTATTGACCCGGATTACATAGAGTTCACATGCACATTGCAGAGCTAGACAAGACAAGCATTTGAGGTTAAAAAGTATATAAATTGTACTTTTTTTTTTTTTTTTTTTTTAAATAACCGACTGTTTCGCTACATAAGACCCTTATTCCTCAGCTGGGATCGTTTAGAGCCCTTTGAAGCTGCATGTAACTTGTATTTTGGAGGTTCAAACTCACGGGCACAATAGAGGTCCACTATATGGAGAACATTTCTGAAATGTTTTCCTCAAGAAACAATTTCTTTACAACTGAAGGAGGAAAGACATGAACATCTTCGATGACAAGGGGGCGAGTAAATTATCTGTAAATTTTTGTTCTGGAAGTGAACTTCTCCTTTAAGTGCACCTACACAACTGCTCAAAATTTGGTTTAGAAAAAAAAAAACTTACTTGATCAAAAATATAATAATAATACTGTGAAATTGTTACTATAATCTATAACTGATTTCTTTTTTTTCCCCTCAGAATTGTGAGATACAAACTCACAATTCTTCCTTTTTATTTTTCAATGAGGTCAGAACTACGTGATATAAACTCATAAATCTGACTTTTTTTCCCTCAGAATTGCATGATAAACTTGCAGTTGAGAGTTAAATTCAGAATTGCGAGACTTGTGAATTTATGTATTGCAATTGTGACTTTATAACTCGTAATTGCAAGTTTTTATCATGCAATTCTGAGAAAAGTCAAGCAATTCTGAGAAAAGTTTCTCACACCTCTGACTTAATAACATGCAAAAAGTCAGAATTATTAAGTCAGTCAGAATAGTCAGTGTAAATCAGAATTGTAAGATATTAACTCGCAATTCTGAACTGTACTTTATAACCTGCGATTGCGAGTTTAATCTGAGAATTCAAAAAAAAAAAAATTCAGAATTGCAAGAAAAAAAAAACATCAGAATTGTGAGACAAACTCGCAGTTGCAAGAAAAAAAGTCAGAATTGCAAAATACAGACTCACATTTAATTTAGTGGCGGAAACGGACATCAACAGAAAACAGTTGCGCTGCTAAATATTTAAAAATAAATTTTTTGCTTAATATTTTTGTAGAAAATGCAAAAAGAACAGAATTTATTTGAAACAGAAAACTTTTGTAACACTATGTCTTTACTGTCATTTTAATCAATTCAATGCACAATTTAATGAACCACAAATTTCCACACTAGTTAAAGTTCTGAACATTTTAATTTTTGGTTAATGTAACCTTTAAACTGAAAATTCAACTTTACATCTTCACAGCTCTGTAAGTTGCAAAACATCCAAAACTATGGTTTGTCTGTCAGCACTCACCGTCACAGGTCCAGAAGGCTCCTTACTCTGAGAAAAGGTCAGTCTTGAGTGAGGAGCCACGCCGCAGTCAAAGCTGTTACCCGCCGATGATGCAGCGGAGGAGGAAGAGGAGGATGAAGAGGACGAGGGGGCTGCGGCTGAGCTGGGGGTGGTGTGGGAAGGGGCGAGGCTGGGGAGAGGTACCGAGGGAGAAGGGTAGATGCTGTCAGAAGAGGCCAGAGGCAGCAGCAAAGGAACCGGACTGGTCAGAGATTCACTGCAGGGGAGATCACGGGAAACGTATTAGCATGCAGAATGAAGTTTTTATAGCTAAAGACAGACATGCGTTGAGAGATTTAGGAAAATCAGCCATACATGAAGTCCACTGCTCAAAGGAAAAGAAGAAGCACTTAAATTCAATTTAGACATCAGCAAGAGCGTTTTGTTCTCAGTAACTCCATTTCTATCACTGACTGACCTGATTGGTTTAGAGTAAAGGCTGCTCTGTGATTGAGAAACCACCGCAGCCTCCCTTATGGGTTCACTGTTGCAGTTCTCTGACTGGCCGAAGTCTGGCAGGGCAGATTCTGAACCAAAGTCCAGGGCACCAAACTGCACATTTAGACCGGACACATCTGCTGAGCCGGGCATCTCTACAGCAGACGCGGGAATCTGGATGCGCACAAATACATGCATGTAAGCATTTGATAAATTTGTCTTTGTAACTTGCTCTCCCCTCTATTCTGGCAACACCCACTTTTCACAATTCAATAAATTCCAGATGGACAAAATCAAGCCCCACCCTACATCCTTTAAGGCTAAAACTGAACCCAGAATTTGTAAGCAAAATGGCTTTCGAAGGCCATTTCGTGTATGTTTATCTACAAACTGTAGGTGGTAATACAGTGTTCATAAATAGATCTCACAAAGCATTCCACCTCAATGCTTTTTCAATCTCTAGTCACCTTGGAAGTGGGAGGTATCCGTCGCTTTTGAGTCTTTATCTGCCGCTGCTGTGTGCTGCTGCCCTGAGATTCGGCTGCCTGTGAGGGTGCCATCGAGGGCCCGTCACGGTGCTGAGAAGGTTCTGGTGCTTTCGGAAAGGCTTCCAGTGTGCCCGGGGCGGGCGAAGGGGCACTCAGAGGGGGAGGGCTGGGCTGCCTGGCTAGAGGCCCCGTGTGGGTCAGGGAGCCCTGCTGTCGCTGGGCGAGTTGGCTTAGCACCAAAGATGGCTCTGGCTGCATCTGAAACTCCCCTACAGTGCAAAAAAACAGGTCAAAAGTGTTAATGCACAGCCACATGTTTGTAAGACTGAATGAGTTTGTGTTTCTGGGTCAGTAAAGCAATTGTAACACTCACGACTGAATTGGGAGGGGAGTGAAGAGGAGCTCTGTGTTCCAGGAGGTTTAATGTCCCAGGAGGAGGAGGGGACAGATATCCCCGTCCCCACCAGCCCCCCTACAGGGGTGCAGTTGGTCCCTGTGCTGGAGGGTTGGGAGGTAAGCTGCCCAAGACCAGGCCCCTTCAGCTGTTCCAGTATTTGCTGCCCGGCCGTCTGCCCGAGTTTTGGACCACCCAGCTCTCCAAAACCAGAGCCCAAAACAGAGGACTGGAAAAAACACAAAGGAGAGGTGGCATCAGGTCTAGTGCTTTTGAACAATATACCACAATACATCTAGTCTTAAAATAACTAACTAGAAAGTACTACCGCCGTTCACCCTCAAGGAAAATGTTTTTCTAAATGCTATAAATCAAGCCTGTGGATTCTCACCAGGGTGGCGTGTGTGTAGCTGTTGGAACCAGCAGATGTGCCTCCGTTTCGAGCAGGCTGGTGGTGGGAGTTGGTGAAGACCAGACTGTGGCCAAGCCCCTGAGAGGAGCCCACGGCCTTCAGACCTCCCACCTCCTCTCGATCCACAGGCTTCTGCAGCAGAGTTGATAGATCCAGACTAGAGCGAAATACACAAAGTAGTCAGTGAAAGAAACACAAGCCATATGCAAATGCTGTAATCGTCACAAAATTGAAGTGAGAACACCAGTTCTGACTTTATTACCTTTGGCCAGGTGTGATGTGGTTCTCAGTTGGAGGTGCACAAGAGGAAGTGAACACTTTGGTCTCTGAGAGCTTTGGAGATTAAACAGGGACACTTAGTACAATTAGTAGCAGAAACATGTAAAATATTATATATGACAATAGTCTACAAATATGAGAGGGGAGATATTATGAAAGAAAACTGTGACCCTGAGCTACAAAACCAGTTATTACAAAAAAAAAAAACTTTAAAAACTTTTTTTTTTTTAATATATACATCATCTGAAGGCTGAATAAATAAGCTTTCCATTGATGTATAGTTTGTTAGGATAGCACAATATTTGGCTGAGATACAACTATTTGAAAATAACGAATCTGAGGGCGCAAAAAACACAAAACATTGAGAAAATCAACTTTAGGTTGTCCAAATTAAGTTTTTAGAAATGCATATTACCAATCAAAAATTTTGATACATTTACGTTAGGAAATTTATAAAATGTCTTCATGGAACATGATCTTTACTTAATATCCTAATGATTTTTGGCATAAAAGAAAAATGGGTAATTTTGACACATACAATGATGGCTATTGCTACAAATATACCCGTGCTACTTACGACTGATTTTATGGTCCAAGGTCACAATTTTTAATTTATATATTAATTTTAATACTTTAACACATTTAATTTATATTGAAATATATAATATATATAAAATATTATACATGTTATTTAGTTTTTAAAAAAAGATATAAAGTTACATAATTTCCATACTTGCATATTACAGAATTAAAAATATGTAACTATAATTTATATGTTTTATGTAAACAAATAAAAAGACAAATATTACAAAATTAATAAATGCATATTAAAAATAATGAAAAAAAATATTTAACATCACTATGGTCTACGTGCTAACCTTTAACATTTCTGGACAACGCATATACCATGCCGTTTCAGGCTTATTAATTTCAAGCTCTGCAAATCCCATAATGCACAGGAGGTTAATTATAGATCATGACTCACACTCACATCTTCACTCCAGTCTTCAGCTGCCCACTCGTCCAAAGTGTTCTGCCATGCCACTGAACAGAATGTGTCAAAGACAGAAAGAGAAATGAGAGTTGGCCTAAAGACTGGGCAATAGATTGGGATTGGGAAAGAGAATTCTCTTACCTGTCCCATCTGTAGTGTCGTTGGCCCCCGTCTCCCAGACATCAGCGTGTGAATTTGACGTCCCACTGTCTGTGGTGTAGTCTGCAGGGTTAAAGGTCCTGCAGAAGGATACACACAGTGTGAGAGAGGGTTTCAGGTGGCTGCTGTATGATAATGAGAATTATTTTAGGCTAAAATATACTTTCAGTGATACTCACCCCATCCCCTGTGCTGTAAACCTGCTGGTAACCGGAGCCCGACCTCTGCCTCTACCTCCAGACACTGTGAATGAAAAAAACAAACTCATAAACACTAGTGATGAGTTAAAATGATCCAAAATGCTAAATGTCCAACAGCTACAATCTTAAAAATAAAGGTTCCAAAGGGGCGTTTTTGCAGTGACGCCTTAGAAGAAGTTCCTAAAAGAACCATTTTAAAGAACATTTAAAAAATCTAAAGAACCTTTTTCAACTACAAAGAACCTTTTCTACATTTGAAAGGTTCCATGGACGTTCAACGTTCTTCAGAGAACCATTGATGCCAATAAAGAACCATCTTTAAGATATTTAGAGCTTTAAAGAGGGAAATCGAACCTCTGAGAAGGTTTTAATAGATGCTATAACTGTCAGGTTGTTAGGGGGGTAAAACCCATTCTGAGAAAGTTTTGCACATCAATAATAAGCACAACTGATCCAAATGACAGTGAAAAATGTTTACACTGTGTGTGTGGGCTCACCTCTCCCTCTTCCCCTGCGGCCACGGTCAGCACCTCTCTCAACAGGAGCAGGGTCCACGCCATTCTCTTCAGTCCTCGCTATATAGATAATAAAATAAGATAACATGCATAAGCCTTTTAATATTTAAAACCTACTCACACACTATCAAATGGGACAAAATTGTATAAATATTGCTGGTGAATACAAACAAAATGTTTGTAGCTATGTAAACACAAGAAAATCCCATCAACACACTTACCCGGCCGGTTGCGACTGGTCCCTCTACCACGACGGCTCGCTCCTCCACGACCCTTGCTGCTTTCCCTCTCTTTCTTCTCCCTGTTCTCCTTGTTTTCCTTACTCTCTGAGGAGGTTGCATCTTTTCCAAGACTTTTCTTTTTCCCCACTGTTTCCCAAGAAGTCTGCAAAATGATTAGCGGAAGTCAGAATAAACAAAAAACGAAAAGAATGCAGTGTCATTTAAGATAACCGATTACTGCTGAATCATTATTGCTGATGAAGGACATTTAGGAGCTTGTATTATGACACAGAGGTGGAGGCAGAGATCTGTTATGACACAGGATTACCTTCTGATCAACACTACAGAAGCGACCCACTTTCTATTTTAGAGTTTTATTCCCAGAATCATTCAAACAAATCCTAGGCTATAAGCAGAGGCCTCTCGAATTTCACCACAACAATAGTCACAGATGCTTTATCTGTGAAGTAGATTAGCGTCAATCACATGACTCTGGATATTAAGCACTGTGGTATGTTCATCTTTAAGCTAAAAAAAAAACAAAAAACATGCAGAAAAACAAAAAGTCTAGCTAGACAAATCATTGTTCCCTTCCACAAAACAGCTGACAACAGCGACATTTTCGGTAAAACCTGTTCCCATTTTTCAAAAATTCATCATGAGTTTTAGCAGTCTAGACCACATGTGCATCTGTTGGATGGGATCCTTACCGCATCAGAGGTTCCCTCGAGAAGGAAGTTGATGGCTCTGTTGACATCCTCGTTGCAGTCATGAAGAGCAACCATGCAATCGTCTTGGTTCTTCCCTGTTACCTCCATGAGCTGTGAACAAACACGGACATCATTAGGGTTAAATAGGGTAGGCGATGTCAGAAAGGCTAGCAATAGCAAACTAGCTTTGAAAGAATAGGATCCCACCCTGCAAATTACTCTCCAAAACACATGAACACACACAGGCAGACCAGTGACAAGAGGCACAGCGTCAGTGGAGGGCTGAACGCAATGCTGTCAGATTACCTCATGTCTTATTCACTGTTGAGAAAACATTACAGCACAAAGCGCATAATATTACAATAATAACTGCTTCCATTCTCGCTTGGTCTGAAATAGCGCAATGGATCACGCTGATGGCATATGTGACCCTCGACCACAAAACCAGTCATAAGGGTCAATTTTTAATCTGAAAGCTGAATAAATAAGATTTCCAATGATAAATGGTTTGTTAAGATAGGACAATATTTGGCCGAGATACAACTATCTGAAATCTGAGGGTGCAAAATAATCAAAATATTGAGAAAATCGCCTTTAAAGTTGTCCAAATGAACATTTTATAGTCCTATGCTATCGAGTGTAAAGAGACTTTCAACCAAATCACCTACCCACATTTACTCTTAAAGAAAAGAGCTTCCCATACCTGTTTCACTTTATCCTCAAAATCTGCATCGTTCTTGTCATAGATCATCTGGGCCAGTCGGATCTGTTCGGCTGTAGCCTGTAATTGGAAGCATAAGTTATGAACATCAGAATGAGGTAGCAAGAATCAATATGAAAAAAGAAAAGGGAATTGATTGAGCAGTCAGATTAATGGCCAAGACATTTTACACACAAGAGGAAGACATGGTCCACTGTGAGTGTGTTTGGCTACAAGCCTACTGCACTGTATATACTGTACACTTCTACTTTGTTAAGCATAAAAGTGTGTTATGCAACAATAAATGTGACCCTGGACCACAAAAGCATCAATTTTTTGAAATTATGACTTATACATCATCTGAAAGTTGAATAAGTTTTCCATTGGTGTATGGTTTGTTAAGGTAAGACAATATTTGGCTAAGATACAACTACTTGAAAATCTGGAATCTGAGGGTGCAGAAAAATCAAAATATTGAGAAAATCGCCTTTAAAGTTGTCCAAATTAAGTTCTTAGTCATGCATATTACCAATCAAAAATTAAGTTGATACATTTACGGTAGGAAATCTACAAATTACCTAATATCCTAATGATTTTTTCCATTAAAATGTTTTTTTAAATCCATAATTACATTACATTATAATCATTACATTGCATGTTTTATTCAGCAAGTAGAGTTCAGTTATTATCTCTAAAATTAAAAATGTAGACGTTAATGTAATAATAATATAAAGAACCTGTTATTAATAAGTCTGTGAAACGTGTGAAACTTTTGGTCGTATAATCAAATAGTAACTTGTTAGCGAAGACGACTAGTCTATCTAGATTTTCATGCATGCAGTACTGTACTTTTTATTTATTTATTTATTATTTTATTGGCTTTTTTATTTGAGCACTGGCAGCATATTCTGTTGGTTATGTTGGGTATATTCTTCCTCTTTAAAGCCAAACACATTCGTCTATTATGAATAATAAAAACTGTCCTAATTTGCTCCTTCTCATGCCATTCCAAACCTGTATGACAGTTTCGAATATCACTGACTTTCATAATATTAACCTAAAAACAACAACAACAACAACTACGGAAGTCAATGGAACCCAAAACTGTTTGGTTAGCAACATTTTTCTCTATTCCAAAATGCATATAGGTTTGGAATGCCATGAGGAGGAGTAAATGATGATGATTTTCATTTTTGGGTGGACTATCGCTTTAAGATGTCACTTAAACAGCTCAACTTAAAAGTAAAGCTTTTTTACAGCAATTTGCTCCATCTAGATTTTTTTTAATGCATGACTGTCTTATGTAAACGTCCCTGAGGAAACTAGAAGGTCACGTCAAGCATAGTGCATTTTGGGATACAGTACACAGAAAACTGTGGTCATACTGTGTACTGCAGTAATAACATGGTTGTATTTTATTCCTAACATGGCGCATATTTCCAAATGTTGTTGTTTACTCACCTGAAGCTGTTTCTGTGGTTGTGTGGTCTGTGTGGTAGTGGGCAGCGCTTTGTCCCGAGTGCCCCGGGCTCGTTCGACGCCCACCGAGGTCATCATATACAGTATATACAAAACAATGTATGTACAAAACAGAAAAATCTGGAAGAAAAACAAGGCCAAAAACAGGAAGAGATTATTATTCAAAAACAGCTCCCATGTCCTAGATTCCAGTCCAAATATTTGCAGACACCAGACGAGTTTTGTTCAACTGATCTAGTTGACGTTTTCTGCAGATCTTCCCTTCAGTGTCCCGCGCAGCGTCAGGCAAACACACAAGGGCTGTATCGGATTTCCTTTCTCCTAAACCCAGTTGGGAAAGATTGAGCAATACTCTGACCGCCAGAAACCCTTGTAGAAAAAACAATCGAGCTTATCCAAGCCCCGCTGAAATGAAGACCACGCTATGAGACCACACTGGTGTCCGCTAACACTTCACAACCAGCCTGTAGTGCCCTTCTAAAACACTCACACTCAGATTGCATCACATAGCCATTTCTCATGCATACAAAATGACAACTTAGTCCTCTGATACAAGAACGTGGAGGAATGTTTATTACTTAACATACTTGAATCTCCACCGAAGCATGTATTGACGATCAAAACATCTCACTATCTCGCTCTGCAAATGTTTATCTCACAAATTTTTCCATTTAAGGTGGCAGACTTTGTTAGTGCTGTTGGTAAGTGACCTTTTTAATACCCACAAAAACACTTTTACACAACAGCTTCAAATTTGAAACAAGGAAACATTAAAAGGGATAGTTCACTGTAAAATTAATATTGTGTCATCAATGATTCAAGCTGTTGCAAATCCTGCATGATTTTCCGACTTTGATTTTATTCCTTGTAATCACGCTATATAACCTGCCCAGTTAAAAAGAAGCACCATAAAAGTAGTCCATATGATTCATGCTCTATATTCTAATCCAAGTCTTTTGAAGCCATTCAACAGCTCTGAGTGAGTAAGCGGCTAATATTTACTCCAGGGCTCATAATCTAGGGTTCAACGCTAAGGATTATTTTGATTTGGCCAGTCGGACCAGTGGTTCAGTGGTTCATTTTTACTTGCCCTGACAAAGTATTCATGGACATAAAAATAAATGAATAAACAAATAAATAAAAAACTGTTACTTTGACCCATGCAAGCTTGTATTCTAATAAATAAGGTTGTCATGACACTACACCTTACAGATTCCTATAAATTGTAATAATTTCTCAATACGATATCACTGCAAAAGCTTGTAGCATAACTAAAATAAAGCATTATTGATTAAAACATTTACTAAATTAAGTTAACAGCGAGTAATAAATAAAAACATCAGAAAGTACATTTAAAAGCACAAGGTTTGACATTAATGATGTCAAACACCAATATTTCTCACATTCGGTAATCGACAGGGGCGTAAAAATAGATCATGTCACAATATAATTGCAATACAAAAACGCAATAATACGCATTATGGATATCGACAATGGTCATGTACACACTGCAAGTTTCAGGAATGACAACCGCATTTAAATGCGGGAGTGAGTCCTTTAAATTCTCGTTCCATGTGTGTACGGAACAGCAGTCACTCCCGCATTTGTAACCATGGCAACATTTTGATGTCTCGCCGATTGGTACCTGCCATTTTTTGGATGAAGACTCTTTTTATCCATCGATTTTCAACTAAACTACCGCTGATAGACGTGCTGTGTTTTGGTTATGCTCGGGAGGCTGCTTTAGAGAGCCCTGTTTTGCAGGGTTGCCATGTTCTTATATTTACAAGCGCTTTTAACATGTCGTTTGGTCTTAGCTCATAAAGCTAGGCACTTTAAGAACTTAATAAAGTGGTCTGTTGCAGATTTGAGATATATTTTTGGGGGAATTACAAAAAGCATTTAGGTGTTTTAGTATTTTTTGTGCTGGTCCTTGTTTGTTTTTGTACGAAGATCTGGCAACACTGACACTTTATCGCTGGGCTCATGAGCGCAACTAGCCCAGTGTCCCATTGCAAGTGTCAGGAGTGACAACCGCATTTAAATGCGAGAGTGACTCCCATAAATTATCATTCCATGTGTGTACGGAACAGCAGTCACTCCCGCATTTGTAACCATAGCAACATTTTGGACATTTTGCAGGAAAGATTTAAAATTTAGCCGTTTGGCATCTGCCATTTTTAGGCCAAAGACTCTTGTTGTCTGTGAAATTTAAACTGAGAGGCTGCTTTAGAGAGTGCGGTCTTGCATGGTTGCCATGTCCTCATATTTGCAAGCACTTTTGGCATGTTGTTTGGTCTTAGCTCATAAAGCTAAGCACTTTATGGAGTTAATATATAATTTTTTTCAAAATCATTCTACATTGCCGTTTTACCTTTTTTTGGAAAGGGCGTTTGACCTTCTTTGCTTGCTCACTTTGTAAACACTAGGTCAGTACTTCTGCAGTGATGTAGGATGATTTTAAAGCTGGAGGAGAAAATGACATGGGAGTTTTTCGACATACCCCAACTATATTGCGCATGTCAGAGCTAGACAAGACGAGCAGGTTTTAAAAAAAAAAACAAAAAAAAACAAAAATTAATTCCCAAAAGAGACCGTTTAGAGCCTTTTGAAGCTGCAATTAAACTGCAATTAAACTTTTGGACGTTCAAACTCGCAGGCACCACTGAAGTCCACTATATGGAGATAATTCCTGAAATGTTTTCCTTAAAAAACAATTTCTTTACATGAAATTATTTCAGGACATGAGTGGTATGGACTGTTTTTATGATACTTTTAAAAGTAATTTTGGAGCTGTTCAGCCACTTTAGCCAATTATTTTGATTGCTTCTGTATTCCAAAAAATTCAGTTAGGTTTAGAATGACACGGAAGTGGATAAATAACAGAATTTCCATTTTTGGGGTTGAACTATTCCTTTTAAAAAACCTTCCTGGATGATATTCCACCCAATTAAATCCTCAACTTGTGGAGAAACTGGTTTCAAGTGTGAAACTAAGACTAAAACATCTCACACAGAAGACAAGGCAACACACACAACATCTGCGATGGATACAGTGGGCTTTTCTTGGCTGTTAGAAGAGAACTTATTGTGCATGTTTAACCCTTCTACACAGTCACGCAGCAAACGCCCAACTAGATTCTAAAGTATGGAGATCATCAGATAATATCTGGCAGAAATTCCCAGCTAGCAGTATACATCAAGATCATACTGGCTGTGTAAGCGCTGCTGGTCACAAACGATTTAATGATGACACTAAGCAAAACAACCCACGAAAGTAATTCCACCAGCTGACAATGGTCTCATGTGGGGACGTTTCTGAGATCCTTATAAAATGGAAAAACAAAGCCTTTTCTCTTGGTCAGCAGACCACCCATAGTGTACTCGAATTCACAGATAATGCGGGTATAAAGCACATTTAGAGATATGGACTGACAAATACACTAAAAAAGAAATTACAAGGAATTTTATCATTAATAATCAATAAGGAGCTCAATAGACTAACCAGAGCACAACTAAAACACATGACTGTGAAGATAAATTTACATTAAACAATTTAACAGAGCAAACTGAAAATTTAAAAACTGAAATTAAACTAACTTTGACAACATTAAACAAAAAAGAATAAACGCAAAGTTATGAGTGTTTTTTCCCCACTTCTCATGCGAGTATAAACATTGGCCTTTTCGGCCGTATGTCAATAATGTCAAAAAGCCCAAATAATGTTTATCACTAAAACAGAAAACAGAATGTTTCAAGTACTAAAAAAAAAAAATCGATATAAAAAGAAACAACTATTGCAGAACAAAAATCATAACATTCATAATCAAAACATATGTGATGGCTCCATCACATTAGAAAACTCCAAACAAATGACCATAATCAAAGCATATGTACAAATTACTTCTGAGTTTCGATAAATATGTCCTAAAAAACTAACTACATTCATACACATCACAAAATTAAGTAAAATATTAGATGCCTCAAACAAAGGGAATTTAGATCCAAGACCAGGCTCAGCATCCTAGTTTATCTTTATAAATTCATTAGCGATGCTCGGAAACATTCAAGTTCCATATGGTGTTTTTTAAACCCCATGAATGTGTAAAAACAGAGTTTGTGAGGAGCATAAGCGCATAGTCTCTGCTCTCCTTTGTCCATGATCTCTAATGTCATTTCCTCTCTCCAATTGTTGTAGCTTAGCTGGCTAACTCACGACCGCCCGGCGTCCTTGTTCATAACATTTAAATCCTCAAGAGCGTTTAAACACCAAGATGTATGTCAATACGACCTTTTTAATGGACGAAAAACTGGTTTAATAGTAATGCGGGCTTGTGGTAAAAGGATGTTTGAGGAAAACGGTCTCACAGCAGAGCTAAAGCCGAATAAGCTAAACTGAGGAGGCAAAACAAAGCCATACAAAAGACAACATAACCTCGAAAAACAGGCAGCGACGGATTAAAACAGATGAACGACAAAGAAATTAAAATATAAATCACGTAACACTTGATAAATAAACACCAGTTAGAGTGTGAAAGACAGATTTGTTTTTTTTATTACCTGCTAACACGCTTCACTCAGCCAGCAGCAGACTCCGTCACGTGACCGTCACCGCGCCGCTGCCGCTTCTCTCCATGCAGATCCTACAGGCGCGCTCCCGCACTAGCAGGCACATTCACAAGCGCGCGCGCACGTACACAGTAAGCCATACAAAAAACACAATTTAACAACATAAAATAAATCAGATAATTCAACTAATAATTTGTGTACAATCTTAAAGGCAAATTAGGTCATAATTTTCTCATTTAGTTACAACTACTCCGTTTAAAGATTTAATCGTTTCATGCTTAAGAAATTTAAATGAAAAGTCGGCCGTTTCTAAACATACGTTAAATGAGGATTTATTGTACTGAGTTATTGTACGTATTATTTCTCTCTACAGATGATGCTCGTGAACGCGCATTCTGTAACGCCACTGTTTACAATCATAACACTTCGTGCACCTCCAGCGGTCAAATGAATCACTACAGTGCAGTGCTACTCAGGTAATGCCAATAAACTTTTTTTGTTTACCCAGTTAACGGTCACATTTTATCATATAATGTTCAACATCGATCATAAACTAGATTAAAAAACATTTGTAAACAGTTTGTGCTTGAAAAAGCCTAGCCAGAAAGTTTGAAGTAGTTATAAAAGCATGGAGATTTCAGTTTGAAATAGTTACGTTTTAATTTACTCGTTTTTAAAAGCAACAAACCAGCTCATTGAAGTGAAAACCAGCTAAAACCACTTGATTTAGGGGGAAAAAAACAGCTAAACCAGCTGATTTAACAACTGTAGCTAAAAAACAGCTAAAATCAGTTGATTTACCAAAAATATAAAGAACACTAAGAACAGTTCAATTAGTGAAAACCAACTAAAAAAAACAGCTAAAACCAGGTAAAACTAGCTAAACTCAGCTAAAACAGCTGTTTTAAGAAATAAGTCCAGATAAAATTTAGCAAAAAAAAAAAATAAAATAAACAGCTAAAACCAGCTAATTCAATAAAAAAAATGCAATTAAAAAGCTAAAATCAGCTTATTTGACTTATTTGAGAAAAAAAAAACTAAAAAAACTGCTAAAACCAGTTGATTTAATGAAAACCAGGTAAAAGTAGCTAAACCCAGCTAAAAACAGCTATTTTTAGGAAAAGTGCCATCTAAAACTAGTTCATTTAGTGAAAACCAGTTAAAAAGTAGCTAAAACAAGGTAAAACTAGCTAAACCCAGCTAAAAACAGCCATTAAGAAAAATGCTAGCTAAAAACCAAGCTAAAACCAGCTGATTGAACAAGATACAGCTAAAACTAGATCACTTAGCAAAATGATTAGCTAACCAGGTAATATACCCAGGTAAAACAGCTGTTTTAACAAAAGGGCAGCTAAAAACCAAGCTAAAACTAGTTGATTTAGAAAAAAAAAAAAAAAACGGCTAAAACCAGTACATTTAGGAAAAATAGCTAAAAACTAGCTAAAACCAGATAAAACTGTTTTAAGAAAAATGACGGCTAAAAACCCCAGCTAAAACCAGCTGATTTAGCAATAAATAAATAAATAAAACAGCTAAAACCAGATAATTTAGCAAAATTATCAGCTAAAAACAGCTTAAAAAACCAGATGATTTTGCAAAAAACCCTGGCTAAAACCAGTTAAACCCAGCTTATACCAGATTTAGCAAGAAACATCTTAAAACCAGCTGATTTAGCATAAAAAACAGTTAATTTAGATAGATAGATAGATAGATAGATAGATAGATAGATAGATAGATAGATAGATAGATAGACAAAGTCATGATGCAAAGTCAGAATGGAAGAAAAATACATCAATAAATTTTTTATTCATTTTCTTTTTGAAGAATGTCTCATGTTGCTGTTCTTTTGTTTTGTTTTGATAATGTACAATATCTTTACACTTGTAATCTGTAAAAACATTCAGGAAGTGAGTATAAAAAAGGGCACCACCAAAATAATGACAGATTAGTTCACTCACACACACGCACATATATCCTCTGACATTTACATAAATTGTATTCTCCCTCTATTAGATTCCAAATATGTATACATATACATTTATATATAAAATACATTTTAAAAGTGATGGGTAATTTCTGCTTAATATATGCCTGTTGCTGTGTTCATTGTACTAGCAATTTTGTGACAATTCCATGAAGATCATCATGTAAAAAAAAAAAAAACAAAAAAAACAAATTCAATCTGCAACAGTCTTTCACAGAAAGACTCTGAAAAGGCAACAATGTCACACAACACTGCCCTGCCTTGAAGCAGAGAAGATGAAAAGCAAAAACCCTAACAAATATGATTGTACCTGAACGTCATGAGTGCTAGTGACGGCAACGATACAAAATAAATAAGACGCCTAAATGTCACAGAGGGAAAATTGCAATCTTGATGTGAGTGTATGCGTGTGTTAGTACAGAATCAGCAATAAAAAGAGGCATTCTTCAAGATACCTCAGACAGAACAAAAACGGTATCTGTGATTTCTTACAATTGTCTCTCCCTGCCATTATTTTGGAAAACAAAGGGAAAAAGACAGCGGGTGAGTCTTCATCGACCACTATCCGACTGATGTCCATGTTTACTCCATGCTCTTCATATAACTGTAGTCTTGAACCCAGTGTCCACAGTGAGGTTACAAGTCAGGCTGTTCGCTCATTTCCCCAAGATTCATCTTTAAATGCCGATTCTCAGCTCTTTCAGGATCTACAATGTCATACCAGTCCACTGCGAGCCAAGAAAAGGAGCTGATTGGCAGAAAAACACAGCAAAACAAACTCAACACGCCATGTCTTTAAAAAAAAAAAAACAGCAAATGGGGAAAAAAAAACCTAATGCCCAGAGAGACTGTTAAACAATTTCATATATTTTACACTATTCCACAGTTCTCAAAGGTTTAGGCAAACGATGCACTTTCTGGACTCAAATGAACTCCTCCAGGAAATCAGGCATCAGAACGCCTTTTCTTTTTCTTTGCCGTTTTCTCCACAAACACACACAAAAAAAAACAAACAACAGATGTGAATTGAGGAGTACAACAGGCAAATGTAAATTTAAAGACAAGCACAACAACGGTTGAGAATCACATCTATGCTCCTGAGTCCTTTGAGAAACAGAGGATGATCTTGGATAGACGCTAAACCGGAAGTGAAAAAGAGTGAGGAGAAAAATGGAAGAATGTAAGCACATGGTACGTGAGAGCGTAATGGAGGGATGACGGAGGCTAGCTCCAGAGGCCGGCGTAGTTTCCGTGTAGGCCTGAACACAGGGGACCGCCGGCCACGAAGAGTTTGGTGCCGGAGTCGTCGTAGCAGTGTGTATATACGGCGTTCGGGAAGGAGCGGACATCGGAAAAGTAGCTTCTCCACGTTTCATCATGATTCTGTGGAAGAAAATAAGATGGAGAGCCTGACTGATATGGATTTCTTGCATTAAACTACCAGTCAAAAGTTTTTGAACAGTAAGATTTTAAATGTTTTTAAAGTCTCTTCTGCTCACTAAGCCTGCATTTATTTGATCCAAAATACACCAAAAGCTGTATTATTGTGAAATATTTTTACCATTTAAAATAACTCTTTTTTCTATTTGAATATATTTTAAAATGTCAATTATAAAATATATTCAAATAGTGACCCAATGCTGAATTTTCAGCATCATTCCTCAGTGTCACATGATCCTTCAGAAATCATGCTAATATACTGATTTGGTGGAAACATTTCGTATTATCAGTGTTGAAAACAGTTGTCCTGCGTAATATTTATGTGGAAAATGTGATTTTCACCAAATAGCCTTATAGATGAAAATCAAAATTGCTATAATGAACAGACTGACTGTACACTATCCCTACATAGTTAAATTCTTCCAAGTTGTAACAAAACAGCAGAGACCTAAGTGGGTCAATTAAGCCAATCAAATAGTAGTTATACTTCCGTGTGGACTCCTGATTAATGCAGCAGACAGCATTTCTGCTTAATGAACTTCCATATGGTAAGCAGAAACTGACGCTGCAGGCAATCGACTGCTAGAGTAAGCACTTTGTAAAGGAGCTTATATATATATATAGACTAATTAATTCAAAAGCCCATCCAAAGATTTCATGGCCAAAAAATAGGTAGGGGGTGTATACAACAAAAGAAAAAAAAGAAAAATAGCAATATTACATGTACGTTACCATTTAAAAGTTTTTGAACAGTAAGATTTTAATGTTTTTTAAAGAAGTCTCTTCTGCTCACCAAGCCTGAATTAATTTGATCCAAAGTACAGCAAAAACAGTGAAATTCTGAAATATTTTTACTATTTTCCATTTGAATTTTTGTGATCAAAGCTAAATGTTCAGTATCATTACTCCAGTCTTCAGTGTCACATGATCCTTCAGAAATCATTCTAATATGCAGATTTTCTGTTCAAGAAACATTTTTAATTATTATTAATATTTAAAACAGTTGAGTACATTTTTTTTAATCAGGATTCTTTGATTAAGCGAAAGATCCAAAGATTAGTATTTATCTGAAATAAAAAAACCTTTGTAACATTATATTCTACACCATTCAAAAAAATATAATAAGATATTCAATAATAGAGTCAATAATAAAATAAATTAATTAGCAAGGATGCTTTTAATGGATCAAAAGTGATGATAATGACATTTACAATGTTACTTAAGATTTCTATTTCAGCTAAATGTGATTTAAGCAGCAAATCAGAATATATAAATGATTTTTGATCAGTTTTGAAATCACAGGAATAAATTACATTTTAAAATATATTCAAATAGAAAACAGTTATTTTCCAATAGTACAAATATTTTAAAATTGTACTGTTTTTGCTGTACTTTGTATCAAATAAATGCAGGCTTGGTGAGCAGAAGAGACTTCTTTAAAGAAAAAAAAAAACATTAATCTTAATGTTCAAAAACTTTTGACTGGTAGGGTACCTCAAATGAGCATGAGCAAGTTTCTATCAAACTGCAAAACAGTAATTGTTTGAGTATCAGTTTGGTTTAAAATAATTATAATGAATACAAACCCTTGTTCAACAGTTTGGTACTTTTTAAAAAGAAATGTATACTTTTATTCAGCAATAACTGTGCAATAATTTGATTAAAAGGACAGAAAAGACATTTACAATGTTTAGAAAGATTTCACAAATGTTTTCAACACTACTTATAATGTTTCTTAAGCAGCAAACCAGCATATAAGAATGATTTCTGAAGGATCATGTGACACTGAAGACTGGAGTAATGATGCTGAAAATTCAGCTGTGTCATCACACAAATAAATTACATTTTAAAACATATTACAATAGAACAGTTATTTTAAATTGTAATTATATATAATTTAAATGCACAATTTAAGCAAGACAATCTTACCAGCCATCCTCTCCCTGTGGTGAGTTTCAGGATGCCCTCTGCGGTGCGATTCCGGTACCCGCCGGGTGAGCTGGATGGGCCATCCAGAAAACGCTGGGCCCTGATATCATAGAAGAGCAGAGAGCCTTGGCCAGTGCCTACCGTCACTATGTGTTCATAGAAGCTCACAGAGCGAATACCTAAGAGACAATTAAACGTATACCAACACTGAGCACCAGTTTGCTTTGCAAATTACAACTTTTTATCTTTCGAGGGGAAAAAAAAAAACACATACCACTGCCACGCTCCCTGGAGCTCACGGATTTGATCATCTGAGATGACTGCCGAGGGTCAAGGAAGGAAACGTGTGCTTGAGAGCCGACTGCATAAACAGACCAGTCTAGCCCATATGCTAGACACACATTCTCCTTACAGTAAGGGAGTTTGGTAGAAAGCTCCTAAATGGGGAAAAACACCCATTAGACAATTGTAAAAATCTACAAATATTAAAGGAGAAGTCCACTTCCAAAACAGATTCACATAAAATGTACTCACCCCCTTGTCATCTAAGATGTTCATGTCTTTCTTTCTTCAGTCGTAAAGAAATTGTTTTTTGAGGAAAACATTTTAGCATTTTTCTTCATATATTGGACTGCTATGGTGCCCAGATTTTGAACTTTCAAAATGCAGTTTAAAAGCGCCTTCAAACGATCCCAAATGCGTTGTAAACGATCCCAGCCGAGAAAGAAGGGTCTTATCTAGCACAGCGAACGGTTATTTTCATAAAAATAATATAATTTATATACTTTTTAATGTCAAAAGCTCATCTTGTCTTACTGGACTGTTTTTTTCCGGTTCATGACAGTTAGGGTATGTCGAAAAACTCC
>JAHKKF010532651.1:3591-15872 GCA_019740295.1 Labeo calbasu
GTGAACTTTGCATCCGATGACCCCTTTAACAATGTTGAAAACAGCTGTGCTGCTTATTTTTTTTATTTATTTATAGCAAAGACTTGTATTGTTAGAAAAGATTTATATTTTGAATAAATGCTGCTCTTTTTAACTTTTTATTTATCAAAGAATCTTGAAAAAAGTATCACAGGCCCCCCAAAAAAACTGTTACCAACATAGATAATTCTAATAATAAAGCAGCATATTCGAATGATTTCTAAAGGATCATGTTACACTGAAAATTCAGCTTTTCATTACAGGAAATAAATTAAAATTTAAAATATATTAGAATAGAAACCATTATTTTATATTGTAAAAACATTTGGTAATATTACTGTTTTTTCTGTATTTTTGATCAAATAAATGCAGCCTTGATGACCCTTTTTAAAAAAACATTCCAAGTCTTACTAATCCCAAACGTTTGAACGGGAATGTGTAAAAATAAAGGCTGATGAAGAACCATAATATTCTTAAAACCTTTCATTCCAGTGTTCTTCACACTAAGAAAAAAATGTTTCTTTTAAGAACTCTTCACTGAAAAGTTCTTTAAGGGAACAATAGATGGATCTTCTACAGTCTAAAAATGAAAGCTTCTTTATTTAAAATGGTTCTTCTATGACACTGCTGTGAAAACCATCTTTCTGTTCAGACTGTAAGACACCTAAGACATCTATACACCACTGCGTTAAGGTTGTTCTGCATCTGCTCAAAATTCTGCACAAAATACATAACGCACATAAATATCTGACTAAATATTTGACTCTGTCCCGCTTCACTCCATAGTATCAAGGTATACACTTATCACTGCTGTGTAAACGCATTTATGCCTTCTTATGTCATCAAATGTCACATCAAAACACATCAAAAGCACTATAAACAGTATAAATTTGGCACAAGTGAGTCAGGACTGCCATTGGTGCCTCCTCAGAATATCAGGTTTAGGGTCAGTAGATCAATAAGAGTGTCAATGTCACAAACTTGCTTATTTGATTAATCACCTAGAAAAATAGTGCAGAGTCTTAAATATTTGTTGTGCATTTAAAATCCTTATAGTTTAAATATAAAATTTAAGGATTAAAATACAGTTATTTTGCACTCCACTGTACAGACAGTTCAGATCTGTCTACGTGTGTGCAACTCTGAGATGATTAAAAGATTTCTCTTCGTCCATCTCCCTTAGAGGAGACGATTCAGTTCAACACTGCAGCCAAAATTCCATATCAGCTGAGAGCAGACACAATCAATCCATCTGTAAGTCCTCAAAGACACTCCACGTCATCATGAATTTATCTCCAACCTCCATCACCTCTTTTCAGCTACAATCAATTTATCCTCAAACAGTTTGGCTGCCATCCAGGTGTGATTAAACTATTTCAGAGTGCAGTCACAGCCAATCTAACTCAGAGTCCTAGAAAAAAAAATCAATCAAATATCACAAAATTGTCCCTGGGTCCCAATTTGCATATGATCTATCCTAAGAAGTATGTGAGATTAGAATTAGTATCAAATCATAGAAAAGTCCCTGAATGGTCTACTACTTCCAGTGTATGTTCAAAGTATGCTCATGTTCATCTATTAAATGTGTAGCGGAGTTTAACAAATTAGAAACGAGCCAAAGACTTTGAGTTATTTCGGTCATACACATAAGCACCAACGAGGAGACTCTGTGCAAAAATATAAAAGATTTACACAATGCAAAAAATACATGAATAAATAAATAAAATAAAAAATAAATACAGTGAGGCAAGAAAATGTAAAAAAAAGTGTTAAAGAATATTATATCAAAGTTTGAGAAACAAAAACACACTGAATAAAAATGTGTTACCCGTTGCTTTTGTGGTTTCTCTGGTATATCAAACCGACTGCTGTACTGATCTGCTGTACTGCTCTGACAGTGTGATGTGAGGCCACCAGGAAAAATGGTGGCCTCTACAATGCATTTTAAAAAAGTCTATCCTCCGTTGTCATTCGTTCAGAACTTTTTTTAATTGTAAACAGTGGCAGATCTGTGCATATTTCTCTCCTGATTCAGACGAGATGATTACAGCAGTATTACAGAGGGTTTTTATCTGGAAGCAACGATTTTTTAAAAAAAAGTCTTGATGGATTTGTTTCTTACAAACATTCAGCTTTTTGATTAACAAGACATTAATTGATGGACTGGTGATGCTTCTATCAGCTGTTAAGATTTCTATTTTGACAGCACCCATTCACTGCAGAGGATCCATTGGGGAGCAAGTGACGTAATGCTAAACCTCTCCAAATCTGATCTAGGATGGCCTGAGGGTAAGTTAATTTTTTAGAAAGCTTTCATTTTTAGGTGAACTATTCCTTCAATATTTGAACACAAAAAAGATACACATGCAGATGCAAAAAGCATGCATTTGGTTTATATTAATAACTCTACACATTATTACATGCATGATTAAGCAAAAACATCAGCAGAGTCTTGGCATGAAAGACCCACGGTTGGCAGATCTTCAAGGATGCGCTGCTGCTTATTTTCTCGTCAGTATGGTAGGGTAGTGTAAATTAAATGAAATTAAACTAAATGAGGAATAACAAATCGGGGGAGTTAAAATGACAGGATGCACACAGCTGTCCAGGGAAGCGGTCATTTAAAACTTCAGACACTTTTTAAAATGCTTTAAAGCAACAGTAGCAAACAAAACACACAACATATATTGCTCTATGTTTAAAATACTACACATAAGAGTGTTCTATAAAATATTCTACTTCTGTGCTACAGGCTTGTGCTCAGCAGTACGATTTATAAAGGCTCTCACAAATCAAAGCCACAAAATGAACCTCAAAATATCTATGCATGACCTTTAATTTGTTGAGGGTATAATTAACACACATTTATCTCATGTCCACATATAATTACAGAAAATCAAGCCTAAATAATGACAGGAACAAAAAGTAGGTTAGCGGGGGGCATGCTGATTACATTTAAAAAAGTAATTTTTTGTTGAAATACTTTCTCCTATTCCAAATGGATATTAGTCTGTCTAACCAATAGCAGACGGGGAAGAGTTCTGGATTATATTTGCAATCAGTTTTAGCAAGGCTACTGCCTCAGAATTTCCACACTTCTGCATTTAGTTCAGATTTATTTTTATAGATTTTGCTAAACAGGAATTGTCTCAAAGCAATTTTGAGGCACAAGAGACAAAAAATAGTTTAATAAATCAAAGCTGCAGTGGGACATGCTTTCTCTTCTATTTGCATTAAAAGAACAAAGTCTTGGTCATCAGACAGTGCAGTACAATGAAGGTACTGAATTTTGTCTTTTATTGATTGGTCATGGAAAATTAGGTCAGACCAATCCATTTTATCTGTCACAAATTCCATGTAATGGCAATGATGACAAGAGATCAAACTGTGTGTGAAAATAAATCAGCGACATTTATCAGTGCTATCGATCTCTCCGCAAGGTCAGGAGCATAAACAAGGTCACTGTGACATCAAAAACTTTATTACAGGCTCTGATGATATTGCAGCTACTGCATGATTATTGATGTGATTCAAGAAAATCAATCACATTCAAAACATTCAGCTTGTGTTTTAGTAAGTCTGAGTGTGTTGGTTTATGGGTGTAAGGGATCCTTTAGTGGTATGAGCGTGTGTCTGAGTGTGTAGGCACACATTACAAGAGAATTTAAAGCTCATTACAACTTAAAGAGCCCATGACCAAAGAAGCAATTTGTAATACTTACACTGGGGCTAAACGATGGACTACTTAATTGACTCCATAATCTTTTAAAGCTGTGCCAAAAAAATCTTCATTTTCAGCATTTAAGGAAAAGATTAATGAAAATCTCTGCCGCTTTTAACACATCTAGGCAAAAAAGTGTTTATTTGTCTCTAGCATTAATATCCGGCAGAATGTCCTTTTTAATTCGACTGCAAATTCTAGTTGATGTTGTGGGAAATGTCAATGTTTATATTTTGAAATCTAAGGTCTGACATGGATTAGTTAATTAATTGATTTCAATAACATTAACAGTACTAATAAAACATAATGAAGTGTTTGAATAATGAGTAAATGGGAACTACATCCCATTTTAGAAAACTTCAAAAAAAAAAAAAAAAAATATATATATATATATATATATATATAATCAGAGGTGTTTCCTCCGAGGAGTTAAAGGGGAAATTCACTTCCAGAACAAAGATTTACAAATAATTTACTCACCCCCTTGTCATCCAAGATGTTCATGTCTTTATTTCTTCAGTCGTAAAGAAATGATGTTTTTTGAGGAAAACATTTCAGGAATATAGTCCATATAGTGGACTTCAATGGTGCCCGCGAGTTTGAACTTCCAAAATGCAGTTTAAATGCAGCCATAAAGGGTCCCAGACGAGGAAGAAGGGACTTATCTAGTGAAACGATCGGTTCAAAACTTCATTGTTCAAAGTCAAAATCGGGGGGAACCATAGAAGTCCACTATATGGAGAGAAATCCTGAAATGTTTTCCTCAAAAAACGTGATTTCTTCACGACTGAAGAAAGAAAGACGTGCTCGATGACAAGTGGGTGAGTAAATTATCTGTAAATTTTTGTTCTGGAAGTGAACTACTTCTTTAAGTTCTCAGAAGAAACGCCCCTGATAGTTATGTGAAATATATATATCAAATATAGTTATCTTACAGTTTTCTAAAATGGGACAGTTAGGGTATGTCGAAAAACTCCCTTCTCATTTTCTCCTCTAACTTCAAAATTTTTATTTCTAAAATGTTTGTTAAAAGAGTTTAAATGTATGTAATATTGTAAACTATGCTGTATTCACCTAAATGAATTCAATTTGTCTTGTATTTTGTCCAGGTGTTCTTGCCTACTAATAAATATTCATCTTTTGATTATTGCTGTTGCCTGACTGATAATCCGAAAATAAGTTCATTACGAAAAAGAACAGCCGAACATCAGTTCATAAATAAAATGTATAATTATTTAAATAAAATATAATGTTTAAAATGTTACTGGCTTGAATGTAATGAATGTAAAATGCTTAAAAAACACTGATAATATTTATGCTTGGTTTTAGTAAATAGAACAGTCAATTAATTGTTAATGTAAATATACAAAATAGATTTTTATTCTGGTAGTGTAATGTTTATTTAACCAAGAAAATGTGACTGGGACAATTTACATTTAATAAAAAAAAAGTGAGGACTTAATTAGGGCCTCCTAATTTCAGGACACCATCGTACACCACTGATAACTATATATATATCCGACATTTATTTATCTCCTATAAATAATGAACAGCAGTTTAAGATCCCTCTGCCCTTCGAGTACTATATCGCAGTAGGTTAACACACCAATTTACAGTAAAGTCCAACAGTCTATGAGCTTCATGTCTGGATAAACCCAGATAGGACACCTCAAAAAATCCTTCACCATAAAATGATAAAATGTGAGAAAATCCTGCTAAATTCTTAAAGATAAAGCAGCTATGAGAAACAAGTGAACATCTCTTGGCTTTTATCTCTCTTCCCTCTTTCCTGGCTCTATGAGAACTTTCACCCAGAGAAACATCATTCCATTAGGCAGTCACGCTCGTGAATGCGGCCTTTCTGCTTTCTGGAGCTGGAGGATGTGAACGCTGGTTTGCTTCACTCACTTTCCAATGCATGTATTAAACTCCCAAATGTCAGAGATAGCCACTGTCTTTTATATCTGTTTTAGCTTGGTTTCAAGACACTGAGCAAGGAGATTTTAATCTCAGGCCTCATGCTCTGACTATAGCTGCTGAAGTAATGGGAGTTTTTCCAACAGAACGAGTCACTCAGAAGGAGAGGGCTTCTCTATGCTGCAAGCATCATTAACGCAGTTCATAAAACACACACCACAGTGGGTGATTTATATATGGAAAGACGACATAACACAATCTATATAAAGATGAAAAACATGATATGACGTAATGTTTTTTAAAGGGGTGCTAATATGCTTTTTCACTTTTTGAATTTTAGTCAGTGTGTGGTGTGTATCTTTGGGCATTAAAAAGATCTACAAAGTTACAAATCTCAAAGTCCACTCCAAAGGGAGAGTTTATAAAAAATCTCTTTTCAAGAACTACAATGAACGGCTCCTTTGGACTACAGCGTTTGTTTTCCGCATGCAATCATGTCACAACGTGGTCCATTAGAATATCATTCAATTAAATCCCGCCTACGGAAATTCGAATTGTTGGGGGGTGGGTAGGGACAAGGTAGGGGATTAGCCTAACTTGCAGTGCGAAGAGACGCTTTAACGAGCCGCAGCGCGGTGGATATAAACACAAGCATTGACTAGAGTGGCCGCCTCAGAGCAGTAACGCGCCCCAGACGTGTGCAGTACAGGGGGTCGAAACACACGCTGAAGCCACGATCTACTCCGGTTGCCGTGTCGGAGCCGTAACGCGCCACAGACGTGTGCAGTGTGTGGTAAGAGATTTATTTATTATACAGTGTAGACAGCTTCACTTATAACACAAGTGTTTTTTAAAATGCATAAACTTGCACTAGAATAGGCTGATCAGTGATGATTTTTTCTGATAATGTTAGGCTGCTTTTAGCCTTTTAGCTGGTTTCGTGCAATGAAACTAAGTATGTAAAATAATTAAATAAATTAGCACAATAATATCATGTATCGGCGATCTTGCAGGCTGAGGATAGGACTCAACACTACTGTGGCTAATTATTTACTCACCCTCCATGCATCCTAGGTGTATATGACTTCCTTCTGTCAGACGAATGCAATCTGAGTCTAATAAAGTGCATCCATCCATAATAAAAAGTGCCTCACACGGCTCCCGGGGGTCTCCTGTAGCAAATCCATGTGTTTGTAAGAAAAATATCCATATTTAAAACGCAAGATTCACTATTAATCTAGCTTGCACTAACTGCTTTGACAAGGGGCGTGGCAGCACTGAAACACCGTTTAAGCTGTTCGCCAAACGCAACACACTGGGATAGTGAACCAATCATAACACATTTCCTTTTTTCGGAAGGCTGGCCTTCATTAAACCTGGAACTAATCGAGCCTTTTGTGCCAGGCTGGGAGAAAGGTATTGTAATAATGTAAATTATGTGAAAAATGATGCATTTTTCGAACCACCAAGCATGAGAGCATGTTCTAGTACACCCCCAAAACAAAATCAAGACTTTGAAAAGGAGCATAATAAGTTCAAATCATTGCCAGAATCTAGTTTGGATAACAGTCTGCAGGAAATGTCAATGAAGACAAGTTTAATGAATGATACAAATATGTAAAAGCTTCAAACAGTAGATCTGAAACAAACCATAAAAGTGTAACAACATTTTCTGATAAAGTAGAACTGTCCTGCTTTCTCATTTTAAAGGCCATTTCCTATTAATGAACTTTCCCCATATCTCTAGCGTGGATGAATCTCACATTATTTCCTGAATAATTACTTGCTGGAGTTCCAGCAAGAGATAAGGCGGGACAAAGGAAGTGAAATTTATGCCGTTTGAAATTAAACTGTTTGCTTAAACTCTTTGTTTGAACCGTGCAAGCTATTAATGAAATGAAGGCAGGCGGCACTGAATTCCGCTGAATCCATTACTGCAGCATCAGCTGCTGTTAATTCCACTGCTGAATATTTCTAATTAGAGACTGAGAAAAGATACTGCTCATCTTCGTTAAGGGACTTAGAAATGTGATTTAATGGAGGTCAGATATATTAGAGACGACGATAGCTTTATTTGCAATTGCTGTCAGTCTTGCTTTTCTGTCGTTCCCTGTTTCCCTCTGACGTTTCTTTCTTTCTGTGGCTCTTGCTCTCATTCACGCTCGGTTGAGCCTAGCGCTGTAGAAACGAGGGGGCCAGACGCTTTGGTTTTGGATCAGTGGCGTTTGATCCCTCTCCTCTACGCTAGGGCGCTGCCTAACGCCACACTGATTGACATTGTGTGCTTGTACGGTGACCTGTGGGGTGTAGGAGCGCACCCACCATCACTCTCTCTCTGTCTCACAAACCTTGACACACATGTTTTGATTTAAATACACACTCAGATATAGGGCTGAGCAATACAGCTGAAGAGTAAACACAGTGGCTCTACGGTGTTATCAGACACTGCTCTTGTTTGTTCGAGCATCCAGATGAAGCAATACTGACACAACCAAACCGATAGTCGAAGTTCTGTTTGGCTGACCAACGGAAGACTGGGGTTTGAAAACTAAAATTATTATTTTACACGTTTTCAAAAATGCATTTAATAAAAATGAACATTTTCTAATTCCTAAAAACATTATATCTATTTATAAAAATAGCATATATTAAAAAAATATTAAAAAAGAGGTATAATTTAAATATATATATATTCTAATGATTTTTTTTGTTTGTTTTTTAAGAGACCTTGCAAGCAGTCTAGTCCAGTCACAACAACGTATCCTTGAACTGAAATAAAGATAATAAAAATTTGTTGGGATAGACAGCTGAAATGTGTTCAAAAAGTTTGACAGCTTTCCTTAATACCCAATGGAGCTTTAATTGTTATTTGTTGAATATTTACTTAATTTAGTTTCTTTTGTTAAACAATGTAATAAGAAAAAACTTTAATGAAAAAAAAAATACTGTTTCACCAAATCATTTTGTATGAATTACATGAATTACTAAATCTACACTACACTACATTAAATGATGACGTATGTGTTCTTCTTTATGCTACATTGTGGGGACCAAATGTGACTCTGGACCACAAAACCAGTCTTAAGTAGCATGGGCATGTTTGTAGCAGTAGCCAATAATACACTGAATGGGTCAAAATGATCAATTTTTCTTTTATGCCAAAAATCATTAGGCTATTAAGTAAAGATCATGTTCCATGAAGACATTTTGTAAATGTCCTACCCTAAATATATGACAACTGAATTTTTGAATAGTACTATGCATTGCTAAGAACTTCATTGCTAACAACTTTAAAGGTGATTTTCTCAATATTTGCTTTTTTCAGATTTTAAAATAGTTGTATTTCACCCAAATATTGTCCTATCCTAACAAACATAAATCAGTGGAAAGCTTATTTATTCAGACAAATGTCCCCACAAGGATAGTAAAACCTGCCATTTTTGACACTGAGGTAAAAAATTGTTAAAAATTCTAAATTATGTTTATCTGAAAGTGTAACAATGCAAACAGGTTTAGGGTTGGGTTAATTGATAGAAAATATAGTTTGGTCAGTATGAAAACAATAGAAGTCTACGGAAATTCCCCACAATTCACAGAAACCTAACGTGTGTGTGTGTGTATGTGTACCTGGTATTTATCACGTTATGGGGACCAAATGTCCCCACAAGGATAGTAATACCAGTAAATTCTGACCTTGTGGGGACATTTGTGAGGTTCCCATGAGGAAACAGGCTTATAAATCAAGCAGAATGAGTTTTTTTGAGAAAGTAAAAGTGTAAAAGTCTCCTGTAAGGGCTAGGTTTAGGTGTAGGGTAGGTGTAGGGCGATAGAAAATACGGTTTATAAAGTATAAAAATCATTACGCCTATGGAATGTCCCCATAAAACATGGAAACACAACATGTGTGTGTGTGTGTGAACAAATTCACACGGCACTAGGAAAAAATGGATTGTGAAAGTAGTCTAATCACATAATCTTTAGGAAACTTAAAGGGATAGTTCACCCAAAAAGCTCACCCTCAAGCCATCTTAGGTGTATATGACTTTCTTATTTCAAATGAATACATTCTGAGTTCTATTAAAAATGCCCTGGCTCTTCCAAACTTTATAATGGCAGTGAATGGCTGTTGAAATTTTGAAGTTTGAAAAAGTGCATCCATCCATCATAAAAAGTACTCCACACAGCTCTGGGGGGTTAATAAGGCCTTCTAGAGGGAATCAATGCTTTGGTGTAAGAAAAATATCCAAATTTAAAACATTACAAATCGTAACAGCGTTCCAGCGGATGACACAGGAAGAGAACTATAATAATCTCTTTAATGGCCAAACTAAAATCAGTGCTGCATAATTTTACTCTGCTATCAAAATTTTGTCAGAAATGTGAATATTCAACATACGAATATGAACAACATATCTCCCAACCCTACACCCAACCAAATAGCTTTTTTTTTAAATTAAACATATAGATACCTTGGCAAAATGGCACACAACACAACGTATTTGTGTGTACAGACATAAAGATCAGCCGAGAGCCATGAGAGATGTGTGATTATGAGGAATGGCATGGTAATATGACAACCACTGTCCAGCAGCACGACTATCATTTCTGTGAGTCAGAGTTGAACTGTGTCGCCGGCTCTGCAAATAGATGCTTTTCCTGCGGCTCACCACAAGTGCCCCAGACGGCAGCGCCATCAATGAGGACACTCAAGGGTTGTTCCATAGAAGCCTGCAAGTGTCTGTTTTCATGAAAGCCACATTTTCCCAGACACAGCAGAAAGCGCACGTATTGTCCTGCCCTGCTCAAAACACTCTTTGTGTCGACAGTCAAGGTACGGCCGTCCGACATTTGAAGATAAAGGAGTCTGACGTGGGAAAGGGGTTGACTGTTACGCCATCAGAAGTGACTGTCGAGTTACTTTTCTCTTTTGTCTCTAGAAGTCCACACTTCATGTGCAATTTACTCTGCAGCCACAAACATCAAAACACAGCTATGTCTTCAAACATAATGCCTATAATTTTAAGCAACTGTTATTTTCCTGTGAATTACTAATATTGTGCATTGAAACAAAAGCTGAAGACATCACACAAGCTTTGAAGTGTCTCTGCTAAATCGCCTATTATAGACAGCTAGCACTTATTCAGCTGTGACGTGTGTTCATGTTTAAGGGGTCGTGAGGAGATTACTAATGAGCAGGAGATCCCTGTAAACTTCATTAGGATGACTTTGACACGCTTGAACATGTCATAGTTGCTCTAGGGTGATCATTACCATCAATCTCCATAAGGGAGGGAAAAAAAATCACATGACCTTAAGCTCCTCACATTTCATTTTACCCACACACACTCACAGGACATATTTATTAGCTGAGTTTGAATACATTCTAATATTAAGTGAGAAGAACCATATGGGGCTCATAAGTACAATTTTATATAGTCATGTGAATCCCCGATCTGTGCTTAAACATGCACCGCTGCCAATAATTTATAATTGAGTGTTAATTTTAGTGTCTGTGCATGGTAATTAATTTCCATACTCACATATTCATTAACATATGTGGCGAAAAAAACATAATTAATATCACAATCATCCATCATGATAGTACAATGGCAGTAAAAGGGGGAAAGTGAGTATTCTTTATGAAACTATTATTTTTTAACCTTTTTATTTATTTATTTTTACTTCACCACCTAAACTTTCCTATGAAAAAATGGCTTTTTGTGATAATGAACTTAAAACTATAAATGGATTAAGTAAAGACTCTTACCTTTTTCTTGTTAGTAGGACAGATGTAGAAGTTTGTAACTATGATGGTTGTGCCAGGCATCAGGTTGAGCTTGGTGTAGGTTGACCCATAATCACTGGATCTGCATGGAGGAAAACAGCAAGAAAGAGAGAGAAAGGTCATTTCCTTCAAATGAACACTCTGTTTAATTACTGAGTCACACACAGGATATGATGTGACACAAGCATATCCATTTAGGTAGACTTGTGTCCTCAGATTATTTGATTTAGAGCTGAGAGGCAACAAAGCTTATAACTCAGTGTTTTTTCATGTGTCAGAATATTTTTTATCAAATTAAATAGACATTTTTTAAAAACGAATCATCTTTCTTACACTGAAATTGCCTTGAACTGTTTGGTTGAATGTTAAGATACTCTTCGTACACATTCTCACGTCTTTTCAACCTGAAATCTCTGTTAAGACGTCATAAATATGTAAACACGACACTGGGCTTTAAAATGTTCACAGCAAGCACAAAATAAATAGTAATTTTCAGTACTGCCTTTTTTTGGCTTCTAATTGCTAGTGATCTCATGAGCATGTTGACTGTTTTTAGGACTGAACTGGAGTCAGCAAAACCAGTCAGCAAAAAATCTAACTTTTCACAACTCAGCCAAACAGCTTTACTGAGAAGGACGCTAGCCTAGGTCTGACTTTTGTACATTATAAAAAAGGAGAAATGCTTCAAAACAATCAGTTTTTGAAAAGCCGTTCTGAAATGTTTAGGCCATTGTGTTTTTGCAGAATGTAATAAACCAAGGCTACGTCTACACTACTCCGGATACACTGTAAAACATATATTTTTCTCTCTTTTTCATATCTTTGGCCTTCCATCCACAC
>JAHKKF010532654.1:0-14011 GCA_019740295.1 Labeo calbasu
TCTTATATTTCACACCTCTTTTAGTAATTTTAGTACTTCAACGTATTTTATTTCAGCTTTTAAGGTGACATTTCAAATGTTTTATTTTATTTTATTTTTTTTTAATTTTTTAAATAATGTACATTTTAATTTAAGCTTTAGTCGTTTTATGTGTTTCTGTCATTTTTATTATTTTTTAGTGTCAATTATTTGTGTTTTGCTTCATTTTTTGCTTCAAACTTATTTTAATTCAGCTTACAAGGCAACATTTCTATTTTTTTTTTTTGGTACATTTTAGTTTTTATGTAAGTTTTAGTCATTTTGTTATGTATTTTTAATTTGTATTATTATTTTTTTAAATTATTTATGTTTATCGCAATTATAATTCTTCCGCTTATTTTATTTCAGTTTGTTGCCAAGTCAACATTTCTAGTTTTCACTTAAGTTTTTCATCTAATACTTATACTTCGGCAAACAAAAATGACTTTTAATAATTTTATTTTTGCATATAGTAATAACACTCATAAATTATGGTCGTTTTTTTAAAATAACGTTTTCAAATCATCTGTGATGTCCGTTTTATGCAGTAATGTCAGCCGGTTAAAAAAGTCTTTGTACCTTAAAGATGCAGTAAGTGATTTCTGAGAAATGCTGTTGATATTTGATTCGATCAATCACCAAAACAAACACGCCCCTACCCTAAAAGACCACTCCCCTATCTTGGTAGCTCCACCCCCAAATTCACAAACATGCTATGCAAAACAGGCACCTCCCCCATCATGAGTGGACACGCCCCTTACTGCTGATTGGCTAGAAGTGTGTTTCGGTGCTCGGTCCAATCCTCTTTCAACCATTTTCTTTTTAAGCAAGTTTCCAGAACACTCCCCCTGTCATTGGTCAGTCAAACAAATAGCCACGCCTCCAAATCACTTAATTGGTTGAGCTAGTGTTGCTGAATTGAGTCCTTTTTTTAACATTCACTTTTTTTGGGGAATTTTTTTTTCTATATTCTGACATCAAAAAATGAACACAGTTCAACTTTAACTACTGAATTCTCAAAATGACTTCCGTAATAAGTTGTATATCATACAGTATGTATATGATTGCTAAGCATCTGCGTCCTTTGTACATTACGACAGAAAGGTCAATCACGTTACATCACAGGGTTCAGAGCGATGTTAATCTCGTTCAGTGTGTGTTGGACATCTAATCCGATCTCACCTTCTCTCATCCCTGCTCTGATGTTGGAGGGCTTTACACAAACCATTCTGATCTGTTTCAGGAGTGGCGTAGCCTAGCGGTTAAAGACCTGAAAGGTTGTAGGATTAAATCCGTGAACTATCCCCATTGTGCTCTTGAGCGAGACATGTTGCTCCAGGGGGGGTTTCCTGTAATAAGTGTACTGCGAGTCGCATCGCATAAAAACATCAGCTAAATGTCAAGTAGTAGTTGCAGTAGAAATGGACTTCCTGCAGACATAATGGGTCATTTGTATGGTGCAGTACCTGGCTGACCTGTGTGACGTCAAAAATAATGGATATGCTTGTGTTGTCATTACATAGTTCTAAGGTACACCAGACTTTTACTTGAGAAATTAGCTTTGGACTTGCTCTGGCACTTTAATATTAATTCATTATGACTTAATTATTTACACACTACTGAACAGATGTGGCCATTTTGCCAAGTCTCCTTCTAGCATGGGTGTTTTTTTTAATTTACACGATGTCGACTTTGATTTAGTATTGTTTAAACATCTTTTAAAAATACTCTTATATTAAACAGGATGGAATGTTTTAGAGACGAGACAACTATGTCACATCCTGAAGGATGATGCCATTGCTTTTGTTAGTTAAAGGGATTTTACAAGACTAACATGATGTAAAGTGGCATTGAGGACACAGGAAAAACTGCTAGGGTGATTTTAAACAATGTTTCCATGAAAACGTGATTTGTTTGAAACCTTTGGAAAAGTCACAGAAACATTTGGAATCTTCCAAAATAAATTAAAGCAATAAGCGCCAAGAAGCCGTGGTTTACAGTGAATTTATAACAGCTTTGTTATAAGAGGCATTGTTAAAACTCCCTTAGCTGTTATAAATTCACTGTAAACCACAGCTTCACGGGGCTTACTGCTTTTAAAAAACGGTTGTTCCATATATGTAGTAAGGTTTCACACAAAAAAACAGAGCAAATAAAGTGTAATGATATAAATAAAAACAGTATTCTTCCACCAAACAAAGTAGTTCCTCAGAAACAGTTGTGGTTGCCACAAAGTAGTTGCCAAGCAAACACAAAAGTAAACAAAGGTGTATGTTTGTAGAGTAATTTACAACAGCTTTGAATGTTCAACTAGAATCAAGGACTGGAACTATCCATTTTATAATGCATGCAGAAACATGACAAAAATTGCATTTTCTCAAACTGAAGTAGTGCAATTATTTAAGATTCACCCCTTCAGTTAACTACAATATTGCAAATAAAGAAAACAAATTTAGAGTTATTATAATAGTGTTATTTTAGCTGAGATATGATTATAGTTTTATTATTATTATTTCGGTAACAATTTACAATAAGGTTCCATTAGTTAACATTAATGTATTAACTAACATGAATGAACAATGAACAATATATTTATTACAGTATTTATTAATCTTTGTTAATGTTAGTTAATGAAATACAGTCGTTTATTGTTAATTTACAATGCATTAACTAATATTAATAAGCACAACTTTTGATTTTAATAATGCATTATTAAATGTTAATATTAACATTAACTAAGATTAATAAATGCTGAAGAAGTATTGTTCATTCTTAGTTAACTAATGTCATCTAATGAACCTTATTGTAAAGTGTTACCATTATTTCTATTTAGTTTTTGTTTTCCATTTTCCATTTTTATTTTAGCTAAAATTGTCATTTTGTTGCATGTCATTTTTTATTATTTATTTATTTGAGGTTTTATTTAACCATAATAAACTTGATAATGTTATTTGGTTACTGTGATAATTCCAATATTATTTTAATCAGTATATTTGAGACATGTAAAAGTATGCTTTTTATAAATATATCTATTGATTTAAAAATGGACTGCATATTAGGAACAAGCATGCTTTGGTAGTTAGTGCCTTGGGAGTGCAACATCTTGTTGGGAGTTGGAAGTTGGGAGTTGTTTTACTACTACATGTTACACATGATATGCCAAAGCAAAGTACATCATGTACATGGGATAAATAAAACAGTGAGACAGGTGGGAGTCGAGCTAATGACCCTGTACGGGATAGAGTTCTCCACATTATGGACAGCATGGAGCTGTTTTCAGCACCATGGACAGCGTTACAGGCTGAAACTATAATGATCAGACATGCCATTCTTTCTGCCTTGAATCTATCTATCTATCTATCTATCTATCTATCTATCTATCTATCTATCTATCTATCTATCTATCTATCCATCCATCCATCTGTCTATACTGGTGTAACGAAGTGAGAAACCAGAGACTTTAAACCTTCAAGTGGACTAACCAACTCCAACTGCAAAAACTGACAGTCTACTCCTTAAAAATACACAAGAATGTTTATTTATGCAATTATGGTAAAAACTGGCAGCTGTGGTTGCAGGAACGTTACTGTGAAAACATGATTTCTGATGTTTCAAGCATTTTGCTGACTGTAGGCCTATCATTTTAGTTCCTAACTGTATGTCATGAAATGATAATGTTTATATACTAACCTATTTGTGCAATTAATATATTGTGTTACTTTTCAGTAAAACAGTTACTGTAAAATGCACAGAAAACTCAGGTTGTTCAACTTAAATATGATATGATAACTTGAAGTTCATCAAAATTAGGCTCTCCAACAACTATGACAAATAAAAATAAGAGAAAATGTGGTGGTTTATGCACAAAAAGAATTCTGGGATATTTATAAAAAACATAATGTTTTTTTTTTACCATATATGGTGAGGTAAACCACAGCTAACCATCTTTTTTAGACATTTTTGCAGTATATATATTAACTTATCCATCCACCTGCCGGTCTGTCTGTCTATCTATCTATCTATCTATCTATCTATCTATCTATCTATCTATCTATCTGTCTACATTGCGCAATGGGGTGAGAAACTAACTGGAGACTTCAAACCTCCTTCAAGTGCACCGACAAACTCCAAATGATGCATAACAATACGATATTATGCTGTCATTGATGTAATAATTCCCTCCTAACAAGCTATTTGCCAACGATGTACTGTAAAATGGTCAATTCTTTGTTTGTAGCAGTCTCATTTGAAGTAGATTGGCTAGTCAAGTTGTACATGAAACATTCTAGTGGGGGGCATTGGGTTTGAAAATCCCCTCCATTCACCTGACTAACGCGATTAGCGTTAAACTGCTTTAGATCAACTGTCCCAGCGCTAAAATTGGCATGGGCTGTTACCTGGTGAGAGCCACACGGGATCACAAAGAGCCACGAGATAAAACAATAGAATAATCCGCGTGCTTCTGCGTGAAAACAAGACGTGATCTCGCAGCCACCCTCGCTCACGGCAGACACTAAGAGCTATGTGTTTACAATGCCAAAGAGTGGTGCATCATTCCCTGCGCGCACCAGCAGCACACACGTCTTACACAACAGCCGAATGAATGCCCAACGATGGCAGGTCGGAGACGTCCCATGATGAGCGGCGTGCCGTTTATTCACCGAGATGACATTCACCCCTGCTCGTGCCAAGGGCATTGCGTGCGTTCAGGTTGTGGTTCCCCGAAACGCCACGCAAAACGAGCGCAAACGCGGCGCGCGGCGCACGCAGAGCCCATTTTGCTGTGACCTGAGTGTGCGTGGGAAGGTGACTTTCCACACTCCTTACCTAAAATCACTATAGGGGTGAATGATCCAATATCCAGCCGTCTGCACTCTCTCCTGCTCTTTCTCCACGGCTTTCTGACTCCCGAACATCCGCAAGGAGAACTTATTCACCCCGGGCTGCATCATGGCTCCAAATTGCCGCTGCATAAACCCGTATTGCCTGGACGCGGCGTCTATATCGTCAAAGCCGACCATGGTTTCTTCCCGGTCCCCCTTAGCACCCACTGAGTTGCCGTGGTCTTTCATGTTCTGGCTCCCCATGCTGTTCTTCAAGATCGAGTCTTGCCTCTGGAACACATTATTCCCATCCGCTTTCTCCTCTTTGTTGCTCGAGAACGAATTGGATTTGTCTTCCATGGCGGTTTCAGAACGTGCTGTCTCCGGGTGCGGAGGACAGGCTACGCGCAAAAGTCGAAAGGAGCAGCTGGCGGCTCTTCTGTTTCATTGGACGTCCCTCAAACCACCGCTGCCTCCGCTGCGAGTGCTGCTGCACAACTGAGAGGCAGAGTAGTGGTGAACCCGACGGGATCAGCTTTCTTGGGCTGCTGCCATCTACTGTCGGGATTGAGCGCGGCCCGCGTCCCGTGGCTCTCCAAGCGTGTCGCGGACGCGGACGCGGACGCCCTGCCATAATGCGCCGCTCCGATATGCTTCCAGACTGAAAGCGTGCCAAAGGAATACGATTTGAACATCATGTTGTAGATGCAAATCAGGGTTATGTAAAGCATTTGGGAAGGGCACGCTTTATTAGGAGGTGAATTCAGATGGTAATTATATTATGAAAGACATCCCTGTGGTTAAGACTGTCTATAAAATATCATGTGTCATAGGGATTTGTGGTATGACTAAGTCGTGCATCGTTTTTCTAAATTTTAGACATTTTGTATTACATATATCATGTAGATATTTTGCTGGAAATTGAAAATACTTTATATTTTAATAAGCATGTAATGCTATATATTATCCAGTGAATTAAAATGTTATAACTGAAGGGTATTTAATATCATTTGAATCTTTTCTCTTTTTACCTGATGTCCTAGCCAAAAGATGATTATCTGAAAAAAATTGAAATGATGGCAAATTTTTGAACTGATTCATCATTTCACTTTCATTATGTAACAGATTAAAAACAAATGTATCTAAACAATATAACTACTAATATAAAACAGTTCTGACTAGATTGACAGTCATAATTCTATTATGAAAAACTAACATTCCTGTGGTTAAGACTGTCTATATAAAATATCATGTGTCATATGTGTCTGTGAAATGACAAAATTGTAAAAAATGTATACACTTCGTATTATATATCATGTAGACATTTTGCTGGAAATTCAACAAAAAATACTTTATTTTATTTTATTTTATTTATTCAGTGAATTAAAATGTTATAACTGAAAGGTATTTAAGGTATTTATTTTTTTATTATATATTATGTAGATATTTTGCTGGAAATACTTTTTATTTCATTTTACTTATTTTATTTTATTTTATTTTATTTTATTTTATTTTATTTTATTTTATTTTATTTTATTTTATTTTATTTTATTTTACTTTATTTTATTTATCCAGTGAATAAAAATGTTATAACTGAAGGGTATTTAATATTGGCTCTTTTCTCTTTTTTACTTAATGTCCACAAGCCAAAAGATGATTATTTAAACAAAAGTTTGGCATTAGTTCAAAACCAATTTCTCATTATGTAACAGATTAAATCTCTAAACAATATAATTAATAATATAAAACTGTTCTGACTGGACTGACAGTCATAATTATATTATGAAAGATTAACTTCTCTGTGGTTAAAATCACAAGATAAAAAGGGGTTTGTTTTATGAAAAAAAAAATTGTGTGTATCGTTTTTAATGATTTTATACATTTTATAGTTTGGTAACCAATGTCCTAGTTATTTTCCTGCAAATTCAGTAAAAATAATTAAAATGTTATTAACTGGTAATGCCATTTTATTTTATTTTATTTTATTTTATTTTATTTTATTTTATTTTATTTTATTTTATTTTATTTTATTTTATCTAGTGAATTAAAATGTTATGACTGAAGGGTATTTAATCTAAATTGATTTTTTTTTTTTTTTGTCTTTTTTACTTCATGTCCACAAGCCAAATGATGATTATTTGAACAAAAGTTTGGCATCGGTTCAAAACCAATTTCTCATTANTTTTATTTTATTTTATTTTATTTTATTTTATTTTATCTAGTGAATTAAAATGTTATGACTGAAGGGTATTTAATCTAAATTGATTTTTTTTTTTTTTTTGTCTTTTTTACTTCATGTCCACAAGCCAAATGATGATTATTTGAACAAAAGTTTGGCATCGGTTCAAAACCAATTTCTCATTATGTAACAGATTAAAAAGAAAAGCCTCTAAACAATATAACTAATAATATAAAACAGTCTGACTGAACTGACAGTCCTAATTATATTATGAAAGACTAACTTCTAATGATAAATAGGTATGAAAAAAATGGGTGTATAATTTTTAAAGATTATACACATTTTGTATTATGGTAAATGAAAATCCCATTATAGTTATTTTGTTGCAAGTTCAGCTAAATAATTTACATTTTAATTACTGTGGTAATGCCATTTATTTTATTTTAGCCAACAATATTGATACTACCTCTATGCCAAGTGCAAAATGAGAAGGAAAGCGAGCATATTGTAAAGAGAAGAGGGATTTTTTAATGCATCTTTAGAGAAAGTGCTGTAATTTCAACTGTGGTGTAAATGGTGACAAAAGATTGAAAGTAAGTGATTACGGTATAAACAGTATAGCCAGATCTCCAGGTGACACATTTTTCCGATCACATGATAGTCTACATTACACAGCCTACATCAGCCTAATGGCAAAACTCACATTGCTATTTTAAATTCAAGACTGTCAACCTGTAAATGTGGTTGCAGGCTTTAAATCTACTTTCAATATGCGGACATTTTAAATCTGAAGTAAGAAATGTTGATAAAACAGCCTCAGATATGGCTAACTAATCTTTTCAGGTCTTGAAAACCTGCTTTCATTTGGTTCTTTCAACCATGAGAGAACCGCTTCCTATTAACACAGGAAGCACTGGCCCTGAACTGATCGTTTTCCCAAAATAAAGCTTTTCTTGTGAGTGCTCTGATATTATCTGCAAGAAATGTGAAAAAGTCTACTTTATGGACCCTGCCTAAACTTAATGGTTTAAGTGACGTCACTAAATTGATAAAATGCAATATTTGAATATCAGCTTGTCAAATTGATTTTATTCTTTGTAGTCCTTTCAGGCTGTTCCCAAACTGATTTAGAGCAGAAAATAGAGTTGATGATGGCGATGAAGATTTGTGCATGCTGGACTTGTGTGCCTGTTTTGGACATAGGACATTATGTACATCCAGCGAAAACTGTGAACTGATGAAATCCAGACCACATCCACCTGCTACCCTGCTGGCCTGCTGTGATTGTGTATGTGTGAGGGTTAAAACCCCACATTTTCCCATTTTGCACATGATGATTTGAGCCTGGTCTCACCAAATCCAAAGTCAGAAGCTATGGTAGATTCAGTAAAGCTTAGGCAGTTTCAGCATATTAACTGCTTGTTTGCCATTTGTATCCAGCACACAGAAACCCACAAACAGCATTAAATTAGTTGGTCTATCAACACCGTTATCTTACAATTTACCATGGTAACTATAATAATGTTCAAGTACTATTATTAAAATAATATAACTGTTTTTATTACAATAAAACAGTGGTGGATTGCTAGCACTGTCATTAAAATGTTTTGTCGTCCGGAAGATTTTTTAAAAATGTTTTTCTTATGCTCACCATGCCTGCTTTTTTAAATAAAAAATACATAAAAATTCTGAATTATAATTGACATTTAAACTAACTGTTTTCTATTCAAATATATTTTAAAATGTATTTTATTCCTTAGATTGCCAAGCTGAGTTTTCACCATCATTACTCCAGTCTTCAGTGTCACATGATACGTCATAAATCATTTTAATGTCTTTGATGAACAGAAAGTTCACAACAGCATTTATTTGAAATAGAAATATTTTGCAATATTAAAAAAGTCAGTTTTGATCATCCTTGCTGAATAAAAGTCTAATTTCTTTTTTAAAAAACTCAATACTTATTAGTGTATACTTATTATTTTTATGTATTTGCTTTACTGTAGTTTCAGTTATTAGAAAGTTTGTGGATTCTGTTAGTCATAAAGAATTACAACCATAAAGAAAAAGCTTTTGGATTTCATCAAATAATCTTAATTTGTGTTCCGAAGATGAACAAAGGTCTTACGGGTTTGAAACAACATGAGGGTGAGTAATTAATGACAGAATTTTCATTTTTGGCCCTTCAGGAGGTCAAAAGTAATCTAAAAGTAATCAAAAAGTAGTCCGAATATATTACCTTATATGTGTAATCCAACAGATTACATTACTAACTACAATTGCTGTTAAGTAATTTGTAATCAGTAATGGTAATCAATATGTAACAACAGCTTGATTGACAGGCGATCTGACCAATTTTTCAGCATCATAACTCCAGTCTTCAGTGTCACATGATATGTCATAAATCATTTTAATGTCTTTGATGAACAGAAAGTTCAAAACAGCATTTATTTGAAATAGAAGTATTTTGCAATATTAAAACAGTCAGTTTTGATCATCCTTGCTGAATAAAAGTCTACTTTCTTTTTAAAAACTTCAATACTTATTAGTGTAAACTTATTATTTTTTATGTATTTGCTTTACCTTAGTTCCAGTCATTAGAAAGTTTGTGGATTCTGTTAGTCATAAAGAATTACAATCATAAAGAAAAAGCTTTTGGATTTCATCAAAAATACTTTAATTTGTGTTCCAAAGATGAACAAAGGCCTTACGGGTTTGGAACGACATGAGGGTGAGTAATTAATGACACATTTTTTTTTATTTTTGGGTGATCTATGTCTTTAATGCACTTCATGATGTCAAAAGTAATCTAAAAGTAATCAAAAAGTAGTCAGAATACATTACCTAATATGTGTAATCCAACAGATTACATTACTAACTACAATTGCTGTTAAGTAATTTGTAATCAGTAATGGTAATTGTAATCAGTATGTAACTGACCCTTCGCAAACAACTTGACTGACAGTCTTCAGTGTCACATGATATGTCATAAATCATTTTAATGTCTTTGATAAACAAAAAGTTCAAAACAGTATTTATTTGAAATAGAAATATTTTGCAATATTAAAAAGTCAGTTTTGATCATCCTTGCTGAATAAAAGTCTAATTTCTTTTAAAAAATGCAATATTATTAGTGTATACTGTAGTTCCAGTTATTAGAAAGTTTTCAGATTGTGTTAGTCATAAAGAATCATAATCATAAGTTTGGAGAGTCAGTTTATGTTTTATGATTTGAACAATTTCAAAAGCCTTGTTTCCTGGGCACAGATGGTTGTGCACTATATTACAACAAAAATGATGATTCACCACTGGAAAATCTGTGTACAGGGAACTTCCTGCTAATAGGCAGCATTCATATGAAGACCATCCAGCGTAGCACGTTTGGCAGTGAGCTCATTATATAAGTTAACCAAATTAAAGCTGACATTCCTTTTATTTCCTCCGTTTTGCTTTCAGCCAGAGTTTTGCCTGGATTAGTTGGCATACCAACTGTTCCCTTCCAGGGCAGTCCAGAATGCTTGTGTAACTTTAGTTTTGGGGCGAAGTGTTGCGTAATTTATGAACACAAGGTAATAACTCGCGGAGACTGACCGTGGAGCTTAAGCGCTGCTGGATCACGTGTACGGGGGCCGAAAGAAACTCTGGCATATGCAAAGGTCTCGCTGGACGAAACTGCAACAGATGAGACAAGTGAAGGGCATTTTAAATCACTGCTGCCGTGTGTTTTTATATCAGAAAATGTGATTCGATGCTCTCTAATTAATACAACTGAATTTGGCACAGATGTGGGAAGCTGAATTGCATTGCATCCTGTCAGGCTCATGTTCTCATGTGCACCTATTAGGTTACATTCACTCATGCGATATTTTACCCAGATGTGAAACATTACATGCTATTCATGCCAGCAATTCCTTACGCAACAAATATAGACTTCCAGGAAAAAATGAAATAAAGCTAAGCATTGTGTTTCAAAAAGACTGACTCTTTCCTCTCACTATATAGTAACTGATTACATGTAATCTGTATTATGTAATCAGATTCCAAAAATTAAGTACTTGTAATTAGATTATATTACACTTTTTTATTGATTACATGATTTCATATTATTTACACAGAGGCAGTAAATAATTCAGAATGTATTGATTTGCCTCCACTTCTTTTTTTTGTCTCTTATATTTTCCTTTCTATTAAATCTTGCTGCTACATACATTCAGAAAGTCTTCCAGTTTTGTGGAACTACACCCACCAGCCAGTAGTCAGTTGACTATATTTACACAAAAAAATGGAAAGATAACACAATTAGTTCTTCTGCAATCCTTTGAGAAACCACATTTTTGAGAAACCCTGGTCATTATGTTTTTCGTAGCTTTATAAAATTATGATCGAACTACTGATGTCAGTCATGTCACATGGACTATTTTAAAGATGTCCTTACTACCTTTCTGGGTGTTGAATGTGTCAGTTGCATTGCTGTCTATGCAGGGTCTGAAAGCTATCAGATTTTATCACAAGTACTTTAATTTGTGTTCCAAAGATGAACAAAGGGCTTACGGATTTGGAACGGCATGAGGGTGATAAAAATGACATAATTAATGACAGAATTTTAATTTTTGGGTGAATTATGCCTTTAATGCACTTTATAAGGTAAAAAGTAATCTAAAAGTAATCAAAAAGTAGTCAGAATACACTACCTAATAATATGTGTAATGAACAGATTGCGTTACTAACTACAAACAGAATGGTGGATTCAGCATTATGATTGGTCAGATCACCTGTCAATCAAGCTGCGAACGGTCAATTGTAATCAACAATCTACCCAGCACTGCTCACACACCATAATGAAAATGTACGTTTTAATATCAGTGTTTAAATATTTGTTCTTTATTTCCCTTTCTAGTATAATACACATTTAGAAAACGGCATAGCAATGCAATAAATGCAGCATCATAAATCCACATTACCAGGTAAATTACTCTTATAGACATATACCGAGTTTTAAAGACAATATTCTAATGCTGGTGAGGTGGCTGTTTCTCTGTAGAATAAGGTCAATAGGCTAGTGTGTTTCAAAACAATGACAAAAATCGTATTTACAAGATATAAGCATTCAGAATTTACAAACTCTAACTTCTGCCAGTATAGAGCAACGATTTTGATGACGTCACCCTGCACGTTAGGGTCTAATAAACTTTCTGTCCAATCAAATGCTCTTTAGAATCCGAAGCGTCCCGCCCCATACACTACAAATGTACGCTGTGGCTGAAATCAGTCACTTGTTCACAGAGTTAGTATGTTTTGTACGGTGAATAGCACGTAGTGCACTATATAGGGGATAGGGAACGATTTAAACAGTGTACATGCTTTCCATTGGAGCAAAAGAAGAATGGTTTTGCTTTGTGTCACTCAAACCGCCGCTGGTCCAGACACGATAGCACGGACCGGATCATATGTGTGTATCAACGCAGACAACAAAACGTATCGGACCCATGTTACACAGAATGCTATATTTTATAGCGATATGAATGAGATTAGGAGGAGAAACGGTTAGACAAACAGCACTGACGAGTAGAAGAGGTAACACACTTTTTATACTAACTTACACATCCTCAGTATCATTATAATCACTGTTGTGCTTTAGTATCAGTTTCATACTGAATCTAATAAAGCGGGGATATATTAGACTGTGGCTTTCATACGCTGTCAAATGCGGCTTTACCAAGCTTTAGCGGTTCATTATCCGCTATAAGGGCATAATGAGAAGAATAACAAAGTGCTGTAAACGGTACAGCTGTTTGCACTACAAACCACTGTGCTCATAATTAAGCTAACACATTAAAATAATATGGTGAAACACACCAATTTGCAAAATCAAGCAGCAAAACCAGCTAAAAATAGCTGGACGCAGAGACTGGAAGCCAGACCTATAAAATGTACAAATGGCCACGCCCACTCTTACAGAAAGAAAAAGGTGGATAGAATAAAGCTGCCTGTTTCAAAGCACTTCAGTGGATCTTTAAAGGAGAAGTCCACTTTCAGAACAACAATTCACAAATAATTTACGCACCCCTTGTCATCCAAGATGTTCATGTCTTTCTTCAGTCGTGAAGAAATTATGGTTTCTGAGGAAAGCATTTCAGTATTTTTCTCCTTATAATGGACTTCATTGGTGCCCTGATTTTGAACCTCCAAAATGTAGTTTAATGCAACTTTAAAGGGCCCTAAACGATCCCAGCCGAGGGTCTTATCTAGCAAAACGATCTGTCCTTTTTTCAAAAAATAATTTAATACTTTTTATGCACAAAAGCTTGTGTAGCACAGGCTCTGGGATGCACGTTCACGAAACTACGTACTGTTGAATCAAGTCGAAAGGTTATGCAGAACGAAGGCAGAACTACAGACCCAGTGTTTACAAAGCGAACGCACAAAGACTAAGAAAGTGCAAGTAAGTTTGTAAATGCTGTTTACAAACAAAAAGGTACAACGATGTCCTTCTCTCAAGTTGTAGTAGAAAATAAGATGGAGTTTTTCGCCATACTCAGTACACAGGCGATGAACTTACACGTGATTCATAGTAGTGATGGAAAGTTCGGATCATTTTACAGACTTTGCGTCTCATTCAGCAAAGTGAATGAATCTTTTTTTAAATCATTTTGTTTATTTTAGCAAAATATAATTAAAATGTTACTTGTTACTTCCCTAACACATCTACAGCTTACGCAAACGTTAATCACGCTACAAACGAGACAAAACTATAATGCTATAAGAAACAGAAAAGATTAATTCATTGTTTACCTGGGTCTTTAGTCTATGATTCACTCACCTCACCTCTGATCTGACAAGTTTTCGGGTTTGAGTCATTCTTTTATCACGTGACAGCTCCATAAGCTCAACCGATGCAGTGTGAGCCGGAAAAAGAATTGATTAGTTCATCTCTCGAGTCTTCAGGTTCGAGTCGTTCGTTCATCACGTGACAGCCCCATAAGATGAACGA
>JAHKKF010532658.1:0-11077 GCA_019740295.1 Labeo calbasu
GTTTCATGTCTGTTACCATGATGGTGTTTAGTGTTTGTGTGAATGACACTGTGCACCTTCTATATATGTTAATTTTTAAAAGCTGTTTGTGATGAGCTCTGGTTGATCATTTGACTTTTTCATCACCACCTGCTTTTGGTGATTATCAGTGTATTACAAAGGTACAAAAAAGATTTCAGTACTTCGATAGGTTGGTACATTAACATTATATCAGTTAATGAAATTACGGTATTTACCTGTAAATTTAAGTGAAAACCGCAAAACACAAAATGTTGCTACCGTATTTTTTACGGTAAAATTCTGGCAACTACAGCTGCCAGTTTTTTACCGTAAATTCTACGGAATATTTTTTACAGTGTACCTAAACATTTTAAGGCATCATAAGTACTTCTGAGGCAAAGTCTGGACCAAAATGTAGTCAACACCATTGTTCTACCTTCCAAGATAACACATTTTCAACCAGTCCTAAGGCAGAAACACATAGAAATGCATACTTTATCAAGAATGCAGTAAACATCTATTAAAGAAATGTTTCCTACAAATACATAACATTCATTAAAAAAATAAAAAGTATCAATAGTTAAGTATAATTATTAGTATTAATAGTTCTAATAGTATTAAAGTATTAATAGTTTGGTATAATTTAAAAATTATATATTTTACCCAATATTTTTGTGTGCTAGTAGATTATCACCATTAAGTTAGCAGCATAAAATGGCAAAATTGTGATGCAAAAATACATTTTATTTAAAACTTACAAAGAAATGGCTAGTAACACTGAATTAAACGTGACATTTTTAAGTAGAAAGTCTGAAATTGTATTTTCTTGTAAAACATACTCAAATTATGTTATTTATTTCCAACTTTATTTACAACTAATTTATTTACAAAAACATTTTTATTGCCTACTAACATCAAACTCTGTTTGTAATGAGGCTGCCTTAGAAGGCAACAGCCTATATAGGCAGTTGACTAGATTTTGGGACAGAGCCCAAGAGTGTGTGATGATTACTATGTGAAGATAAAAATGTATTTCTGTTGGTAGTATTCTTTTTCTATTTTATGAATGATGTCAAAAACAGGAAGAGAGTTACAGGAAATAAAGAAGTAAAGCATTCACATACTAGCAGTGACTGTTGAGGCAGGAAGCGTCGGTGCGTGAGAGAGTCTGCAGTGATGCTGCAGAACTGCGGAGCCGTCCCAGCCTGCATGACTCAGAGCCGTGTGTCACGCTGACGTGAGGGGGAATCGAAACAGCACGGAGATCTGATGGAGGCCGTTTCTCTTCAGATGGGATGAAAATCTAATGCACACCAACCAGATTTCACTCACATACACACACACACAAATAAAAAGTATACATAGTACATTAAAGGAATAGCAGTGTCACATGATCCTTCAGAAATTATTGTAATATGCTGATTTGCAAACACATTTCAGATTATGATCAGTATTCAGAATTATGAGTATTATCAATGTTTTTGCTGAAAAAAAATACTATTCTGATGACAGTATATCGCAGTTTTCTCAAAAACATTAAGCTGCTCAAATGTATTCAGAACTGATAATAATAAAAAAAAGTTTCATGAGCAGCAAATCAGCATATTAGAATAACTGGAGTAATAATGCTGAAAATTGTGCATTGCATCACAGGAATAAATTACATTTGAAGATATATTCAAATAGAAAGCAGTTTTTTTTAATTGTAACAATATTTCACAATTCACAGTATTCACAATTTTTGACCAGTACTGTATGGCTTCAGAAGTAATGTGGACAACGTTTACTGTCGAGGTCAAAAGTTTACAGAATCTGCTAAATGTTAATTATTTTACCAGAATAAGAGGGATCATATAAAATGCATGTTGTTATTTAATACTGACCTGAATGCGATATTTCACATAAAAGACGCTTACATATAGCCCACAAGGAAAAAATAATAGTTTTTCAAAAGTTTACATACACTTGATTCAAAATACTGTAACCTGGATGATCCACAGCTGCTTTTTTGAAGTGATACTTGTTCATGAGTCTCGTTTGTCCTGAACAGTTAAACTTCCTGCTGTTCTTCAGAAAAATCCTTCAGATCTCACAAATTCTTTGGTTTTTCAGCATTTTTTGTATTTGAACCCTTTTCAACAATGACTGCAACAATGCTTTTTTTTTTTCATTTAGTACTGCCCTTCATAAGCTATATAAAATACTTACGTTTCCCAGATGACAAAATAAGTTAAATTTACCTTGATCTTTAAATTCAAAAACACCCCCCATCTGAATGAATTGTGTTACCTTCTGTAGCATCAGTGAGTGTTTGAACCTTCTGTAATAGATGTATACGAGTCCCTCAGTTGTCCTCAGTGTGAAAAGACGGATTTCAAAATCATACAGTCATTCAAAGAAAACTTCAGAATGACCATGGTACACTTGTAAATTAAAAGCCTTTATTATCAGATGGCTACATAAGGACTTTGTTTGAATCAAAGTCCAAAGTCGTTTAATCCCTCTTATTTTGGTAAAATAATTAACATTTTGCAGATTCTGCAAAGTGTATGTAAACTTTTGACCTCAACTGTATAAACGTCTACGGTATTTTTTTGTCTTTTTGAAGCTTGACTGTGAGCGTGGTCACTATGGGTCAGGGTTTGGCTCTGCAGAACAAACATTCCTCTTGAGATGTGAAACCCGACACATCCGGGCCTGACATGCACATCCCAGCTACTCTGATAAGGCTTCACCAATCCCGTCATGAATAGCAGATTCATCAGTTTTACGAGACGCTTCACGCCCAGAGGGTTTCAGAGATTTAGACTGCACTACATAAACCCGAGGACAAAGATTTACAGGAAAGTGAGATGAGTCACGATTATGGTGAATGAGGGGACTGTAATAGGTGCAGGCATTGCTGTCTGCTTTGATTTGTAACATTGTGATCGCAGAGGAATTTTCGAGGTGAAAACCTCTCTTGCGCACACACACACACGCTCACTCTCACAGGAAATTAGAGTCAGATTGCTGACTCACATAAGAATCAGAGCACCAGTGCGCAGTCTCTGTGTGTATTTCACTAGAAACATCTTTGGTTAAAGACTTACATCTTGTTTTTACTTGTTAAAGCATGCATACATGCAGCACTGTTTTACCGGAATAGCTGCCAAATTGTAAAGTTCTGTCATTGTTTTTTTTTTTTTTTTTGTCATGCTGTTCCAAACCTGTATGATTTTCTTTCTTTTCTGGAATGCGGAAGGAGATCAATATTAGTAAAGCTACTTTCCATATACTCACAGAGATTAATGTTACTGAACTAAAAAATAAAACATAAAAATAGTTCATATAAACGAAAATATGCAGGGTCAGAAAGCTCTCAGATTTCATCAAAAGCACCTTAATTTGTGTTCCCGAAGATCAACGAAGGTCATACGGGTTTGGAACGACATGAGGGCGAGTAATTAATGACACAATTTTCATTTTCGGGTCAACTCTCTCTTTAACTACCAAAAAGTGAACACACAAAAGAAGTGCTATCATTTTTTTTTTTTTAATTGCTTCGCTGTTTTAATTTGTTTAAAAATCTAGTAAGTTGCCTACCTAAACATCATTTTAAGGTATCATAAGCACTTCTGAGGCAAAGTCTGGACCAAAATGTAGTCAATATATTTTTTCTGCCTTCTAAGATAACTAATTTTCAACCAATTCTAAAGCAGAAACACAGAAATGCATACTTCAAGAATGCAGTAAAAATCCAATAATGAAATGTTGACTACAAATACCTTATATATAATACTTTCATTCAATAATAAAACATAAATAAAATAATTCAGTATAATTTAAAATATCTATTTTACCCAATATTTTTGTGTGCTAGTAGATTATCACCAGTAGGTTAGCAGCATAAAATGGCAAAATTAAAATGTAAAAATAAATTTCACTCAAAACTTACAATTAATTACAAATAAATGGCTAACATTGAATGAATCTACCACATTCTGATGTAGAAAAACTGAAATAGTATTTAAAGAAATAAACAAAAATAGTTCAAATAAACAAATATATGCATAAATATAATGCGTGTATGCCAGCCTGTTTCCAGGTTAAATAATTAATTTTTAAAAATAAACAATTTTTCTTAAAATTGCAACTTGACAATATATATTACAATTTGACTGTGACTTTGACTATATTTCACAGTTGCAACTTTGTCCATGTCACTTTACATCTTAGAATTGCAACTTTGTCATAATGTGACTTTATATTTCACAAATGTGTCAGGTCGTGTGTAGGAGGAAGACATAGGGAGACGAAATATAACAAAACAGGCTTTACTAAACTCCAAACAGGGTACATACAGACAGGAACAGCAGGGAGACAGACACCAACATAACTTTAAGAACAGACAACAACCAGGCACTGCATCAGACTTATAAAGGGGTGCTAAGGATACAAAGACAGGTGAGAGTGATTAACCAATAAAGACATAACAAGAAACAGAACAGGAAAGACCATATAAGGGCACAGAAGGGCGAAACCAACAAAACAGTCCAATGGGTTTGACAAAATGCTACTTTATTTCTAAGAACTGCAAATTATTTCTTATAATTAAAAGTTTCTGTGTCACAATTGCCATTTTATATTGTTATATTTGCTATTTTATTTATGAATGCACAATTTGTTACAGTGTGACTTTACATGTCATATTTGCAAATTTATTACGTAAAATTTCAACTCTGTCACAATATGACTTTACAGGTCACAATTTTGCAAATTTCTTTGAACCTCAAAGATTTTGTCACAACTGCAACTTTATCAGAACTCTATATGTTACAATGTGACCATTTCTTATTTATCTCTTTAAACTTTATCTCACAATTTTCCATATATTTGGAAGCTGTGGCAAAGGAGAAGATGTTCATTTTAAATTTCAGTCTATTCTTAAAACAAAGCTATTGCATAACTTCTAAAGACTTAAAGGGATAGTTCTGTCAGGTCGGTGTAGGAGGAAGACGTAGGGAGACGAAATATAACAAAAAGGCTTTACTGAAATCCAAACAGGGTACATACAGACAGGAACAGCAGGGAGACACACACCAACATAACTTTAAAAACGGACAACAACCACAGCACTGCATCAGACTTATAAAGGGGTGCTAACGATACAAAGTGTAACAATGGGAGTGAGGCGAGAGGCAAGCGGATCCAAATGCAAGCTTTTATTTATGGGACGAGACAGAGACGTGGTGAAAACAGGCAGGGTCAGAACAATAGCAAACGGGTATAACAAAGGCAAGACGTGGGGATAGACCAAGTAGCAGGCGTGAGTCAATCAGCGGCGAACATAATCCATAACGAGAAGCAGAGGGATAATCCGTGCGACGCGCAAGAAGTCCAAGAGGCAGGCGGCGAGACAGACGAGACGAAATGGCAAGGCGAGAAAGCTAAACACAGGGAACTTACGCGAAACAACCATACAATAAACCACAATACACCGTGAGCAACAGGGGGAAAGTCCGGGGTTTATATAGAGCGCCTGATTGGCCACAGGTGCTGACGCAATCAGACTGATGAGTGATGGGAGAAGTAGTCCGGGGTGCAGTGCCACAGTCTGTATAATGTGAAAGAGTGAGAGCGACATCTGGTGGTGAGTGGACCGAAGTTCACCGACCAGATTCATGACAGAGCCCCCCACCAAAGAGCAGCTTCCAGACGCTCCAACCGACCAATAGTCCAGGGGAGCGGTGGGGCAGGGGCGAGACAGGGCGAGGGTTGGAGGGCCAGGTCCTTGCGGAGGACCAGGCGACTGAGGCAGGACCGACAGGGCAAGAGCCCACCAGGGTGGAGCAGGAGGCGCTGGAGCCCTCCCGGACAGAGCAGGAGGTGGAGCAGGAGGCGCAAGAGCCCTCCAGGGCGGAGCAGGGGGTGGAGCAGGAGGCGGAGCAGGAGGTGCAAGAGCCCTCCAGGGCGGAGCGGGAGGCGGCGCTGGAGCCCTCCAGGGTGGAGCAGGAGGCGCAAGGGCCCTCCAGGGCAGAGCAGGAGGCGCAGAAAGTTAATAGGTGGCCCTTGTGGCCGTGAGTAGATGGGCAGAGTGTCCAAAGGGAAACGCCGTCCCTTTTGGAGATTCTGCAGCCAGAGCTGCCACCTCCACGAGTCCGCGCCAGTGAGTTCATGGGTCAACGCCACCTCCTTAAGAGGTTCTACAGCGAATGCTGACACCTCTGGAGGTACTGGCACAGATTCTCTGACAGGAGAGGCCTCTGGAGCGGACTCGTGATCAGACGAGACCTCTGGAGCAGACTTGTGAACAGAAAGACCTCTGAAGCAGATTTGTGGACAGACGAGACCTCTGGAGCGTAGTGTGCGGCCCATACACTCAGAATAGTGACCGCCATAACACTGGCTGACATGACAAGGCTCTGGGAGGTCGGACAAGCCTTGACCTGACTCTGGACGATCAGACGTGACGTAACGAGACTCTGAACAAACAGGGCTCTGGGCGGTCAGACGGGACTTGACCTGACTCTGGGCAGTCAGACGGGACGTGACATGACTCAATCGCTTGACTTGGCTAATGAAGATCAACTGTGACTTGACTAGGCTCATGGAGATCAGCAGTGGCTTGACCTGGATCGTGGAGACCAGTAATGATTGACTTGGCTTGTGAAGATCGACTGTGACTTGATTCATGGAGATCAGGAGTGACTTGACTTGGCTCGTGAAGATCAGCAGTGAAATGACTTGACTCATGGAGATCAGCAATGACCTGACCTGGCTCATGGAGATCAGCAGTAACCTGACTTGGCTCATGAGGATCAGCAGTGACTTGACTTGGCTCATGAGGATTAGCAGTGACTTGACTTAACTCATCGGGATCGGCTATGGCTTGACTTAGCTTGTGAAGATCAGCTGTGGCTGGACTCGGCTCATGAAGACCAACTGTGACGTGACTTGGTTCACTAAGACCAGCTGCGGCTTGACTTGGCTCGGGAAAATCCGTCCTGACTTTGCTTGACACAGGAACCATAGTTTTGACTTCACTTGGCTCAGGAACGACTGCTGTGACTTTGCTTGACTCAGGAACAGCAGCTGTAACTTGACTTGACACTGGAACAACAGCCGTATCTTGACTTGACTCTGGAACAACAGCCATATCTTGACTTGACTTGGGAGAAACAGCTGTAGCTTTACTTGACTCAGGAGATACAGCCATGACTTGACTTGACACAGGAACAACAGCTGTAACTTGACTTGACTTAGGAAGAGCAGCTCTGACCTGACTTGACACAGGAAACACAGCTTTAACTTGACTTGGGAAACACAGCTTTAGCTTTGCTTGGCTCTGATATGGCAGCAGTGACACGACGGAGCTTTATTTTCGCCGCCATTTTGTGCACTGGCTCCGCTGTCACGGCCATAGCATGACCAGGTTTTGTTGTAGCAGCCATTATGTGAACGCGCTCCGGCAAGGCCGCCATTTCATGGGTGGGTTGCGCGGCCGGCATTACCGCGATGTCGTGCTCCTCATCCACGACTCCCGCGGTAAAAGATGAGCCCACAGACAATAAAGCAAAGTCCATGAAAGCAGCCAATGAAGAACGCGGACACTCGCGTCTCAGTCTCGCTTTTAACGGTTCATTTAAACCATCGCAGAATATTTAAATTAGAATACAGTCCGGGAGATCAGAATGATTTGCAATGGCTAGAAATTCACTGATGTGTTGTTCAAGTGTACGTGGTCCTTGTTTAAGTCTGAATAAAATCTGGGTTGTGTCCATACCTGTACTGTGTCCGTGTGTAAAGCTGCTGGATCCTGTAGTGACGGTGTATTCTGTAACGATGGGAGTGAGGCGAGAGGCAAGCGGATCCAAATGCGAGCTTTTATTCATGGGACGAGATAGAGACATGGTGAAAATAGGCAGGGTCAGAACAATAGCAAACGGGTATAAAAAAGGCAAGACGTGGGGATAGTCCGAGTAGCAGGCATGGGTCAATCAGCGGCGAACATAATCCATAACGAGAAGCAGAGGGGTAATCCTGTGCAATGAGCGAGAAGTCCAAGAGCCAGGCGGCGAGACAGACGAGACGAAATGGCCAGGAAAGAAAACTGAACTCGGGAACTCGGGAACTTAGGTGAAACAGCCACACAATAAACCACAATAAACCACAAAGACAGGTGACAGTAATTAACCAATAAAGACATAACAAGAAACGGAACAGGAAAGACCATATAAGGGCACAGAAAGGTGAAACCAACAAAACAGTCCACAGGGGTGTGACAAGTTCACCCAAAAATAATTAAAACAAAATCATTTTTGGGTAAACTATCCTTTTAAATACAGCACATAAGTAATAAGTTATTGTATGGTGCTTTTTTTGTCATTTTTCTTCTTTATGTATACTGTATGGTTTCATTATATGGAAAAGAGTGGCCCAAACAGGTAAAATTTTGTGTTCTATGGAAGTAAAAACAAAATACAGGTTTGAATATGTTCTTAACTAACTTAAGATAACTTATTTATTCATCATTTACTCACCAATGATTACAAAATCTTCAATTACCTAAAATAAACAAACATGGCTATATTATTTTGTTGTCTGAATGTCTCATTCTTCCTCATTCCCTGTCTTATTTCTCTTGTTTTCGCTCAGAATCTGGGAGACGGGCTCAAGCCGTGTGACCTTTTCTGTGGAAGTCACAGCTGATAGTCATGTCATTGTGATCAATACCTCTGTAATGCATTTCCCACGCTGCTCTTCTATCTCTCTCTCTCTCCGAAGGCTCTTTGTCCCTGTGTCCATCTGCAGAGGTTTCTTCCTCACACTGACACAACACTAATAATGAAGCATTTCATCTGAACTTGCCTTAAATATTGCAGGAACTCCATGCAGCCATGTGACAGGACGCCTGTCATGGTCACTTAAGACTGACGTGTGAACGCTGCCACTAAAAAAAAAACACCTAAATCCCTGAAGAGGGAGAACAAATCAGTAATTACTACATGGTGAAATACATTTCTTGTGAAATGAATTAAATTCATGCAAAGCATAGCCTATGTGCAAAGAAAGAAAAAAAAAACAGTTGACGAAGATGAATTACCAGTACTATTATTTCTTATATTATAAATATTTTACTTATTTTAGGTTTTGTATTTTAAAATAAACGCATTGTTAAATTGTCCCCTGCATTAATTTATCAGTATTAACATTGATACTAATGACAGTCAACCAAACCACGAAAAATATTGTTCAAACTTACGAACTACAGCACACACACAGCACAGCACTAGTGCTAAATGATAATTCGGGTCCCTGCAGCCAGTAACAGGACAGACATATGAATAATTGCTTGCAGTTTTTCCACGACTAAATTATTTTTCTTCAAAAACATCACAACTCTGTACTGAATTAAAAATCTTCAAAGTGAAAGCCACTAGTACAAATTTTAATTAAATTCTGTCAAAATATAAACAGTCTGTGATAGGACACAACATCAGCTTTATCTGTTGGTGCTGTTAACTACACGTATTTTAATTCCTTGCAGTGAAGTCAGACTGTTACCCATGTTTACAAAGCTTGTTATTCCCATTTGTTTTATACAGACTGTTTTTTCTGCTGAATTGAAGCAAAACAAAGGATAAAATCAGCACAACAAACAGCAGAAAGTCCTCAGTTACTGACACAGAAGATTTGAGCTAAGCTGCTAGTTTAGCTTGCTGCTAAACAACCCTCGCATGAATGATTCCAGCTTCTACCTCATCTTCATATTCATTTATTTATTTTATATTATGTCACTTCATATTAACAGAAAATGTTTTTATTTAACACAAACCGCTTGCGATTGCTGACTGGTATCTGAAGTTAATGTTTCTTAATATAAAATGTATCAGATGCCAAATCCACGAGATCGCAGACAAGTATGATGTAACCATAAAAAATAAGAAATGTATTTATTTGACACCAAAGCCCTGACACTTTTTTCGAGTTATTTTATATGAACAGAAAATGTTTTTATTTTAGAAAAACTGCTTGCGATTGCTGACTGGTATCTGAAGTTAATGTTTATTAATATAAAATGTATCTGATAGCAAATCCAGGAGATTGCTGACAGGTATCATGGTACAAAAATATGAAATGTGTTTATTTGACACCATAGTCCAGACACTTTTTTCAAGTTATTTTATATGAACAAAAAAATGATTTAATTTGACACAAACTGCCTGCGATTGCTGACTGGTATCTGAAGTTAATGTTTATTAATTTAAAATGTATCTGACAGTAAACCCAGGAGATCGCTGACATGTATTATGTAACCTTACAATAATATGACATATAATTATTTGACACAAAAGCACTGACACTTTTTTCAAGTTATTTTATATGAACAAAAATGTTTTTATTTGACAAAAACTGCTTGCGATTTCTGACTGGTATCTGAAGTTATCTGACGGCAAATCCAGGAGATCGCTGACAGGTATCATGGTACAAAAACATGAAGTGTATGTATTTGACACCAAAGCACTGACACTTTTTTCAAGTTATTTTATATGAACAAAAAAATGATTTTATTTGACACAAACTGCTTGCGATTGCTGACTGGTATCTTAAGTTAATACTTATTAATATAAAATGTATCTGACAGCAAACCGAGGAGATCGCTGACATGATGGTACAAAAATATGAAATGTATTTATTCGACACGAAAGCACTAACACTTTTGTCAAGTTATTTTATATGAACAAAAAAAATGATTTAATTTGACACAAACTTCTTGCGATTGCTGACTGGTATCTGAAGTTAATGTCTATTAATATTAAATGTATCTGACTGTAAATCCAGGAGATCGCTGACAGGTATCATGGTACAAAAATATGAAATGTATTTATCTGACACCATAGCCCTGACACTTTTATCAAGTTATTTTATATGAACAAAAAATGTTTTTATTTGACATAAACTGCTTGCGATTGCTGACTGGTATCTGAAGTTAATGTTTATTAATTTAAAATGTATCTGACAGTAAACCCAGGAGATCGCTGACATGTATTATGTAAGCTTACAAAAATATGAAATATAATTATTTGACACAAAA
>JAHKKF010532661.1:0-11662 GCA_019740295.1 Labeo calbasu
ATACTGCACAAGTTTTACCCTGCTAAGCATTTTTTAAACAGATTTATTGAAGAAATAGATGTAAATTGTTCATTTTGTACATCACACCCAGAAACAGTCCCTCATATTTTCTGGTTTTGTCAGTATACAAAGAAGCTATGGTTTGAGGTTTCTAGATTTATAAATGAGAAAGTGTTGTCCAACTTTTTTATTATACGAACATGTAATATTTGGTTTTTTGAACTATGACAAGAAGCTGGAAAATTAGGCTTTCGTTATCAATCTCTTGATTATACTTAAGTTTCATATTCATCGCTGTAAATTTAGTAATCAGAAACCTCTTTTTTCTGTGGTACTTAAAGAATTAGATATTTATAGAAGTACTATTAAGGAGAGTACAAACAGAAAAGCTATAAAAACTCTGTGTTTGTTTTTATGTTTTTTTTTTTTCTTGTATTTATTTTTTAATTTATTTTATTTGTTGGTTCTTTTTATTATTGTGTAGTTTATGTACTTATGTTCATAATACATGTAAGTACTTGTTATATTTTTTATGTATACCCTTGGCACTTTTGTACACGTTGTTCAAGCATTAATAAAAAAAAAATAAATAAATAAAAAAAAATAGAGAAGACAATGACAAGCACTTGTGAGCGAGAGGATATGAGACAGCCCAGCTTTGGCTTAAATCAGTCATAACTTAATGTGGAAAAATAATGGATGAAGCTTTCTACAGCGCACGTGTTGACTGTCCACGTTCGCGCACAACATCAAACAGAGTTTACATTGAAAGGCTATGCGTTCGACTGTGTGCATACGCTAGCGCACCGCTGTCTATAATCTCATCAGTAATAATCAAATAGCAATAATGCTGAGGAAAAAAGAAAAACCCATAACTACTGTCTGCACTGTCTATGATATTGCGTTGATAATTAAAATCGTAATTGAACTGAATTGTGAAACCAGTGAAGATTCACACTCATGGCAGTACGGACATACAGAGATTCCAACTACAAACAAAAAGCAAAGAAACTGCAATTTTGCAATTTTGGTTCAGATGAAAGGTTGCAAAAATGTATTTGCACAGCAGAAGAATTAACTGGAAAAAACAAATGTAGATCAAACAAGAATCGTTTTGGAATTGGATCGTGACTCCCACAATCGGAATCAGAATCGGAATCGGATCGTGAAGTGCACCCCTAACATATATGCTATAAAATTTAGACATTAATGTCTCTTGTCTCCAGCTATCGCTAAGAAAACAATTCTTATAAACTGGAAAAATTACAATTTCTGTTACACAATTTTTTTTAAATTATTAAAAGAACATATAGGTAATGAAAGACAAACCGCTATAGCTAAAAACCAATTGGACACATTTACATTACAATAATTTCATACCTCTCCTCTCCTTCCTAGACATTTAGATATCTTTTATTTATTTATTTATTTATTTATTTGTATTTTATTTTTATTGTATCCCATATTGTTATGTATACTATATCAAATACCTAACAGTGAATTGATGCCCTAAACTACAAAATAATAAGAAATGTTAGGATCCCATAGCTATTTTACATTGATATATATATCTTGGCATATTCTTAATCTATTTAACTTGATATATAATTATGTAATTTTATAACTACGCAGGGATTATTATTATTATTATTATTATTTAGAAATGGGAGAGGGGTAGGGGAAGAGGAAGGAAAGAGAAAAATCGCTTAAAGAAATTAATACTCTAAACATCCACAATACTCATCATTCCCAACCTATATATCAATGTGAATTTTGTGTTTTTTGTGATCAGTTTGTTCTATGTTGTCTTGTCTTTGTTAATCTGTATGTGCATTTTGTGTATTCTAGTATCCATATTAATTAAAAAAAAAATTAAAAAAAAATTAAGACATTAAGACATTAATGAACATTCATAGCTCAGACAAAATCATGATTGGCTCTCGTCTGGGGGGGCAGTGACATATTAGAACATATTAGAGCCTTGATTTGCCTGAATTGACAGTGAATAAGGTGTTTATGAAACAACCCAAAATAAGCTTTAAAAAGTATTTTTTTTTCAGGGTTTTGATTATACTTTTACATTTTTTATTCTTTGGAAATGCTTATAAAATTACCCCAGTTATTCTTGAATTATTATTTGATTTTTAAGCAGTTCAAAACACCTGATGAACATAAACAAATTTGTACACATCGCAATATATATCGCAGGAAAAAAATATATCGCAATGTAATTTTTTCCCAATATCGTGCAGCCCTATCATACAGTGTAGATAATGTTAGCTTCACTTATAACGCAAGTGTTTTTTAAAATGCATAAACTTGCACTAGAATAGGCTAGGCTAATCAGTGATGATGTTCTCTGATAATGTTAGGCTGCTTTTAGTCTTATGCTGGAGCTGGTTTGGGGCAATGAAACTAAGTATGTAAATAATTAAATACATTAGCACGATAATATCACGTATTGGTGATCTGGCAGGCTGACTACAGGACACAACACTACTGTAGTGTATTATTTACTCACCCTCCATACATCCTAGGTGTATACGACTTCCTTCTTTCAGACAAATGTAATCTGATTTATATTAAAAAGTGCCTCACATGGCTCTGGGTGGATAATAAAGGCCTCCTGTAGTGAATCGATACGTTTTTGTAAGAAAAATATCCATATTTAAGAGGTAAGAATCACTTTATTCTAGCTTGCGCTAACAGTTGTACACGGAACTTGATTCTTTGTCAAGAGGCGTGTCAGTACTGAAACACTGTTTAAGCTGTTCACCAATCACAATGCAGTAGGACATCTAACCAATCAACACATTTCGTTTTTTTCAGAACCCGGAACTAATTGAGCCATTTGTGCCAGGCTGGGAGAAATGTATTGTAATAATGTAAATTATGTTAAAAATAATGCGTTTTTCGAACCACCAAGCATGAAAGCATGATCTAGTACACCCCCAAAACTAAATCAAGACTCTGTTAAAGAGCATAATAGGACCCCTTTAATAAATTTGTGCGATAATTTAATATTGAGCCTTTTCTTTTAACAGTTTTAAATTTCAGTTACTGAGCACTCTTGGAGAGACTTTCATCATCTTGACTGTAGTAACGAATGTGACACCCTTTGAATACTGAATGTAGGATGACAGCTGCAGCGGAGAGACGAGTTCACGTCAACTTGACTTAAATCTGTACCTCATATTTAACTAAACGGCTTCAGAACACCTGAAATATAATGCACAAAAACTGTAGGTGCTTTATATAACATGATTATGGCTTTTGTGGGGCTTAAAGGAGAAGTTCACTTCCAGAACAACAATTTACAGATAATGTACTCACCCCATTGTCATCCAAGATGTTCATGTCTTTCTTTCTTCAGTCGTAAAGAAATTATGTTCTTTTGAGGAAAACATTTCAGCATTTTTCTCCATATAATGGACTGATATGGTGCCCTGATTTTGAACTTCAAAAATGTAGTTTAAATGTGGCGTCAAATGATCACAAATGTTTGAAGAAGGGTTGAAACGATTGGTTATTTTCATAAAAATAATACAATTTATATACTTTTTAATGTCAAACGCTCGTCTTGTCTTTCTCTCCCTGAACTCTGTTTTAATTCTGGTTCATGTCAGTTAGTGTATGTGGAAAAACTCCCATCTCATTTTCTCCCTCAACTTCAAAATCATCCTATATCACTGTTTTACCTTTTTTGTTAAGGGTGTTTGATCTTCTTTGCATGTTCAAAATCGGGTCACCATATCAGTCCATTATATGGAGAAAAATCCTGAAATATTTTCCTCAAAAAATATAATTTCTTTACGACTGAAGAAAGAAAGACATGAACAAGGGGGTGAGTACATTATCTGTAAACTGTTGTTCTGGAAATGGACTTCTCTTTTAATCAGCGTCAGTATCTAAAGTGTGGAACAAGGGGAGAAAATGCTCTTGACAAGTGTACATAAAGGATGCTCATGTGCCACAATATTATTCATCTGCTCTCGCCAGTCGAGTAAACCATCACTAAGGTTTAGGGCTGCCCCCTAATAGTCGACCACCAGCTGACAAGAAGAGTTTTAGGTGACCAAAACTGCATTAGTTGATTAGTCACAGGTTAAAAAAAAAAAAAAAAAAAAAACACAGGTTGTGGCGGAATCACACAGTCAATGACTAACTACTTGTTAACGGCACATCTTTGTGGATATTGTCTTACTTTTTTCATATACAGGTAAGAGTAACACATTCAAAACTGTCATGTTTGTACACGCAGAACTAACAGGATCGGGATGCGCTTTCTGCCATCTTGCCTCTGCAAAGTTGAGTGTCATGTCCACCTATAAGCGTTTTTGAGAATCAGAATCATCCTTAGATCAAACCCAATATGAGAGTGACTGGATTTTAATGATGGTTTTGACACGTACACATTATGTTCTGAAGGACCTGGAATGTCTGGTTGGTTTGTCTAAGCTGTAGTGATGAGGATAAATACTGATATTTCAGTTGTAATGTTCACAGTAGTCGTGTTCTGCAGCAGCAGTGCACCGATATCAGCTGTGTATTCTCACTCTCTTCTGTCTGACAGTGAACGGACAGACACCCGTCTCCTGTCCATATGACATCACTATCAACCGAGGGTACACTTGCTTTCGTTTCAGGGTGATCAAATCTAACTATCATGCATTTTACCCCTTTTTAAATCTTAAGGCAGAATGATTTGTGATCAAACATTATTTGGTGGATCTGCTGCAGATCCCCGGTTGAAGGCTCTTGATATAAACCAGAAATCGAAAGAGGGCCACTGATGTAAACAACCGTGAACAGTGTAGCCTAACAACAACATTAGATCAATTCAATCGCATACATAAATGATCGGATTAAACTGACAATGTGAATGTAGTTTTTCATGCTAGTGTATATATTCAATATCGTGAAATTACCCTTATGTACACAAGTCAAAATAGGAGCTAGTGGAAAAAACATTACTTTACACTTACCTTACAGGAAAATGTCGTTGATATTCATAAAGATGAATCTTCATTTCATCTTTGAACTGTTTCAATTTCACCTCAAGTGAAACGGTGCAAGGCCTAGAATAGGAAACACAAATGGACGAGGGGAAGAAAAGTCTGCGCAGCGTCTTCTTTTGGTTTGATTGTGGAGTGTCAGCCAACTTAGAGATGCATTACTGCCACCTACCGGATGGAGATTGTGAGAAGGAAACAGAAAACACGAACTAAATTCTCTTTATTAACCCTGTAGTCTTCAGATATTTCATTAAGAATGTCAGAGTATTCCCCAAGGATTACCTTCTAAGAGGCTTTAACAGTAAAACTTAGATGAACTTCCTTTAATTCAGCAAAGTTGCTTCTTCCTTGGGATCCACTTGTCAGGTATTCTTCAAGAACATTTTTTATGCTCTCAGTCAAGTTATTTTAAGATATTGAAAAGAAAACCGATAACACCCAACTCACTACTATTGAAAAAGCACCGTGATCTTCCTGAGATGTTGAATCATAATGCTGATTGACACTGGAACACAGTATGTTCCACTTCCTCATGTAACAGATGTCTTTGTAAATGTTTGGTTGTTTCGTAGTTTTTCTCATTCTCAATAATATTAAAACCCTTTTGCTTAAACTTGGGTACTTCCAAAGAAAAAAAAAAAAAAGAAAAAAAAGAACAAGTTTTGTTTAAAACTTAGTGATTTTTTTTTTTTTTTTTTTTGGTTTTGTCATTTCAGGAAAAAAAGTGTTGTCCAGGTTAAGATAAAAAGTAATCAAACATAAACTTATTTGTGATTCCTACTGCTAATGATTTCTGTCACTACATGAAACTCTCAGATAATTCAAGAAATGCTCCTACAAGAACAAATATGACAAAACAACTGTGTCAAGTTCTTTATTTACAGTACAAATGCTTATTTACAAGAAATATTGGGATTACTGTAGACCACTGGTTCTCAATTCCAGTCCTCGAGAAATATGAAGTGTGACATAATATACGTCTGTAAATCAATACAACGTAAATTGACGTCTCAGCACTGAATGCCCTATGAACAGAACATCATGGTGGAATATCCTCTTACGTCCACTTACGATTAAGGAGAACAAACCTCTGAAGTGATTGAGATCCGTTGCTGTAGACTCTATGCAGTACATAGATAAATGGTACATCATATGATAAATGGTAGTTCAATGGTACATATATACACATATTACACATGTTACACATACTGTATAGCAGGGGTTTCCAACCCTGCCTATTGAGAGCTGCTGCTCCAACACACCTGTCTGGAATTACACAGCAATCCTGAACACCTTGATGTTCAGCTGCTTCAGAAGTGTTTGACTGGGGTTAACATGTATAGATATACATATTGTGAGAAGGTGATTAAGATTTGATTTTGAGAAACTTCTGAAAGATCTTTTTTATTATATTCGGATGGGTATAGGTCTGTTCTGCCTCCTGTCTGGCCTCTCTGATCTTAGATTTATAATATCGTTTGTACTCAGTCATTTCACATTTGTTCAGTCGTTCCAGTTCTTTGATCTTCTCTTCTTTCTCTTTCTCAGATGCTGTCAGTGTCTCTATTCTCTCTTGTAGTTTCCTCTTCTCTTCAGCAAATCTGACCTCCAGTTGTCTCTCTATGTCTTGTAATTTCTTCTCATACAGCTTCTTCAGTTCCTCTGGTTTAGTTTTCAGCATGTTCTCCACGTCCTGGTACGAGTCGCTGGTGTAATATTCACCTCCATTAGCGGCGACTACAGCGTCTACTTTCTGCAGGAACTCCACGACCTGACTCCGATCCTCCACGTCTTTATTATTGAAGACGTGATATCCTCCTCCACAGCGACTCAGGATTTCCTTCAGAGCCTCGTTGGCTTTAGTGAATTCTTCAACGGAGATGGTCAGTTCGTCACCGTGAGTGAAGAGGACGATTGTGTGTTTATCTGCTTCTTCTCCAAATACGGCTCTGATCTTCTCCACTGAGAGTCTCTCCTCTTCAGTGAACGTGTCCAGTTTAATGACCAGGATGATGGCGTGAGGTCCGGGTGCCGTCATGTTTATACACTTACTGATCTTCTGTTTCAGAAGCTCCTCCTCTGTAATGTCAGTGTCAAACATGCCCGGTGTATCTACTACTGCCACTTCTCTTCCAGCCACATTTTCTGTCTCTTTCGAGCACTCTTTAGTTACAGATGAAGGGCTGTTGGCGACTCTGAAGGCTTTTCTGCCCAGGATGGTGTTTCCAGAGGAGCTTTTACCTGCTCCGGTCATTCCCACCAGCACCAGTCTCATAGACACTGAAAAACAGGGAGACAAATAAGACAAGTTCATCAATAGACTGCTAAAATAGACCGATTGAGCATCAAGTGATTTGTGAATGTTTATACTCACTGTTTGGTTGATCAAAAATAAAGCTGCCCCTTCTTCCTACAAAGAGAAGAAAATCATTTAATTCAGTTTCTTTATTTTGATAATTAAAATAATCAGTAGTGGTCGTGAGTGGCCGCAGCCTTTTGATTAAATGCAAGTCTAGTTTAATTCCTAATGTAATACAGAATATTTCCCCATATACACAACACTACTGTCTAAAACAATATGGTTCTTTACATGTAGTAACAGAACCCTTTATTTATACGCAGTGATTGGCTGACAGGGGAGGAGTCTCTGTCAGAGATTTGTTCATAGAAATATTGTAGAGCGTGATCTTATGTTCCCATATTCAAATAAATGTTTAAAAATGTTGCCACATTCAAATTAAGATTTTAAAATGCAGGTTAAGTGTCACTTGCAGTGCATGTTCACTATATGTTTCCCACATATGTGGGAAAACGTGTAAATAAACGCAGCGTGCGTCTAAACTGTTTACGTTCTGAGGCAGATTGCCTGTGTTCTGACTAGAGGTGGGTGATACAGCAAAAATATCACATCACGATTTTTATTTTATTTTTTTAAGAAATATCACAATTCACGATTTTATCACAAATCTTACTATCACAAATATTGGTTTTACTATTTTGCGAGTTGTCTGGGCAGTACAGCCAAACTAATTTCTCTATTTTAAAACCAAAGCCTTACCAGGTAACAAAAAATAAAATAAACAGAATATGTTTAGGCCAAAGAGGATGAAGATAAAAATCTTTGTCATTAGTTTATCTTTGTTATTAATAAATAAGAACAAAGATAGGCTACATGTTACAAATACACATATCAATAAAACAAACAGTGCTTTCATTTTCAGGTACAGTAGGTGTATTTAGCAGTAGCATTCAGGAAATTAACAAAAAGAAAAAATAAAACAATATACACTATGTACATAAATTATACACTGACTCAGTCACGAGCAGTGAGTGATTTTTCTTTTTGTTTCGTTTTATTAGCCTATCATCACCCAAAAATTACAATTCTGTCATCACTTACTAACTTATGAGTTTTATTAAAACTCAAATGAGTTTATTTTTTTCTGTTGAACATAAAACTTATTTTAAAGAATGTGGGTAATTAAACAGTTTCTGGTCCCCAGTTTACTTTTACTGTTTACTTTAGTCATAACCTACTGAGTTTACATGTAGTCATTGTGTGTTTTTAACGGTACTAGCGAATCAGACACAAAAATAACTTGCTTTTATACTTAAGTTTAAAAGTAGGAGTACATTTCATGAATTCTCAGCATTTAAGACTAAAATGTCAGTTTGAGAAGCTTGATAAAAAACAGGCCCAGATCTTTAGCAGATGTCTTACAGAAGTAAGAAGAGTTTGGAAGAGTCCATAAAGTGTGGTTGTTTTATAATCTGTTTGTAATGTATGAGGATACAGTATAAGGATTTGTTACATTCGTTTTTAGGTATAGACATTTATTTTTCTTACAATTGTTTTGGTTATGTATGTATGTATTGATCTTGTTTTTTTTTTTTTTTTGGAAAAGCCTTTCTAGGGACATCAGATGCAAACTACTAGACGATGAACCCTAATTTGGTAGTGTTTGGAACCATTTTTACTCTTGAGCTTACAACAGTTTTAATATTTGACTTAAAATCTTTGCAGTTGCTGTGCGGGCTCCTCTAACAAGTATTTAAACAAATAACTGACAACACGCTGTTGAAGGAACGATGAAGGAAAGCTCAAGTGAAAACAGGCCCTTGTGGAGGAATTACGCGATGAAATCGAAAGTAAAACAGAAGGAAGACTCTGCAGAAAACTCACACTTATCTGTGATTAGTCAAGATATTAATTTCGCTCAAAGTTAGTCTGAAATTCTTCCTGAAGGCATAAAGTTACCTGCTGCCTCTGTTGGGCCGCTGGACGAAGCCATGGCGCAGATTTATCCGCCAATTTCTCCGCTGCGATCACCGGAAGCTGAACACAAATAAAGTCATGCGAATCATTTCTGTGGAGCCTGGAGGCGAGACAAAAAGAATTTGTGCCAACTTACATGATGTCATGTCGTTAGCTTATATTTAATTTCTGTTTATCGTGAGATAATGATAATGTAGCACTCTTTTGCGTTTTTGGAGCTGACGTTTGGGGCGTCGCCTTCTTCTTCTTCTTCTTCTTCTTCTTCTTCTTCTTCTTCTTCTTTGGTGTTTAACGGCGGTTTGCATCCAAAGGCATCATTACCGCCATCTTCTGGATTATTCTCCTGTGATGATACTCCAGTTCATTTCCTCCAGCTTGTTTTCTGTGATCATGATCTCCTCATCAGACCTGTTCTAATTAAGAAAGTACACGTTTTTCCTGCCTTTGCCCAATCACACCAGTTTGCAGTATATACCTGCCAAACCATCTCTTCATAATACTTCCATCATATTTCTCTTCTGTTCTTCATATCTGCTGCAACTTAAAAGTACGTTTAATGGATTCTAATGTCTGACAATACTCACAAAAACAGTAGGATGTTTCCCTATAATGTATAATGTAATGTTCAGATCACTGTCCTATTGTTAGTCTTGTCATCTCTGTTTCCTCTCTTCTAGTCTCCAGTTCCTCTCAGTACCAACTTTATTTTGAATACCATACAAATGTCTTCCTCTGGTGTCCCTGTCCCACTGACGCTGTCATTCTCTCACAGCCTCTTTCCAAACTATACTTTTAAACTATACTATTGAGCTACAAGATCTTTACTATTGTTTATTGTTTTGATGTGATGTAATAGTAGGACATATTGTTCTTGTGGCTGTGAGTTTAATGTCTAAACAAACCCGGGATTATCAGAGATGGACTTATTAATGTTTGATTATAAATTAATTAAGAAATTATTATATTAATTATTAACAGGGGTGGGACTTTCAAGTCACAAGCAAATCTCCCAAATCCTCGAAGAGTTAAAGTTAATGAGATAATTAAGTGACTAATTAAATGATGATTGTGAATTAGTGATGAACACCTGCTGTTAACAATCAACATCACTGAAGAAATGAGAAACACAAGAGCTACAACTGACATCAACTGAAACACACACACACACACACACACACACACACACACACACACACCACCATAAGACTGTGATGATGTGTTTCAATGGTCATCATCATCATAAATCCTTGAAATATATTAATATTTTTACTTTTAAAAAAATATATATGTACATTTATAACAGTTTGTATTATATCACCTTTTCACCAAGTTACAAAAACTAGTTAACGCTATGAAAGGGTGTTTCTGATGTCGTGTCTATGGAGGAGACGGTAAATTTGACATCGTTCTCTCTTCTGACTGCCAATATCAGTCTCTCTCCATTTTTTCCTTTGATTGAAAGTCGTGAAAACACTAACGTGGAGTTTTTTCTTCGATATTTGAGTAAATGGGAATGCATTATATTATATTTGTGGTACTCTCCCATTCACTGCTCTCTGATTTTACCCAACTATGATGACTTCTGCTATGAGAAACCCGGAAACGTGAAAAAAGTCCTGTTAAACAATTAATACTGTAATACTTCAATATAATCTTTTATAGTGTTTCTCATCTAGCGTTTTTATCAGACTACTATATTTGTGTTTAGTTATTTCACTTTAATTGCATAGAAAAGGACCTTTTCTATAAAAGTTTTTTTTATAGTTAGTATTTATTTTTTATATTGTCATATATACACCTTTGGCAATTTTGTTATGTATTTGTTGAAGCATCAATAAAAAAAAAAAAAAGAAAAAAAAAACATCTCAGTCCATAAACAGGCAAACAGGACTAACATGTTTTACAAATATACATTATTAATGGTTGAGGAGAAATGTTTTCTGTCAGGTAAGCTCTTCAACAAAATATCAGAACCTTTTTAACAAAATATTATAAATTTTACTTTCACTTTCACTTTGGTCTCATGTGCTGCTGTTTGTCTCCGGAAGGAGGCGCTGTGACTCCATCAGAAACGTGTCAGACCCGCGTGTTTCAGACATGCATTAGCTATTTGTAGCCTACTCATGTTAAAAATACTTAAAAATACCTAAACCTTTGTGAATGCATTCATCTCTCTGTCTTGTAGTAGAAAGTTAAGTGGGGTCATTTTTCATATAATTTCTGTTCAAATCATTTGTAGATTTTTAAAGTGCATTGAACATTAACTAATGATCCCTTAAAGGGGTGATCAGATGCTAAGTTCACTTTTTCATGCTGTTTGAACATTAATGTGTGTTGTCAGTGTATGTACAAATCTACCCTATAATGATAA